>JAVJIF010028956.1:0-38466 GCA_038442645.1 Agave tequilana
ATATCCAGGGAACCGCCTTCGTGGACGACTTTGACTGGGACTCTACCTCCTTCTGCTCCTATAAATACCCCCTACAGTGCAACCGAGAAGAGCGTCCAGAGCCAGAGGGCCAAATCTAGGGTTTTAGGCTTTCTTCTTCTTGTAGTTTAGGTTTTCTTTTCTTTTTTAATTTTTATGTAAGTGAGGGAGAGGGCTATGTTGAGAGTGACACCGATGTATGCTTCTCTTCTCTTCCATTGTATCAAGTAATAAAGGTAACGTTTCTTTTTATGTCATTGCTTTATTTTCCTTTTTGTTTTTCTTCTCTTTTTCTATTTTTATCTCTGTTGGTTTATGATGAGCATGCAAGTGATTTTCAAAGCACAAGTGTATAACGAATCTTGGTGGGTGCCAACGATATTTCATGGTGATGTTCTCCTCTTTAAGGTACGTATCACTTCATACTTGCCCAAGCTTGATATATAATGCGAACAGGGACTGAGATCGATCCTATGGTTTATGCGTTCAACGCCTCCAAAGCAAGGTAGAAAGTGTTAGGATTTCACGTTTTTCTTCAATCAAGCTAAGGTTAGTGTTTATTTCTTTTCTTTTCTTTTCTTTTCTTTTTGTAGATTAAATCACCATCTCCCAATTCTTTCTTTCTCATCTCATTATAAATACCACCTCTAATCCTCCATCTTCATAATCTACCGCCTTCTTCCTAACTTAACTTTAACTATTCTTTTGTTAACTTAAGGAAAATAATTTTTAGAGATAACTTACAAACGCTTCTATCGCTAGTCCCTCCCTGAGGATCACGACCCGCATAGCCACTGCTACCGCGGATTTGAATTGAGCACTTGCACATTTTGTTCTAAATCTAAAATATTTTATTTGTGTGCAGGAAAAAACTTATCAACCCTCATAAATCCTCCTATACTTTAGCTTTCATAAAAGAATAAATTATGGTTTTTCTTTAAATTTAGAAAGGATTTTATACTTCTAACTCATTCTGTTATTTTATTTTAGATAAATATGCATAATGTGTAAGTGTGATGTGCTTGAAATTTTCAACTCAACTTTGAATATCATTTAATTTTATTAATATTTATCTATTATTTTTTATTTCATTAGGCTTTCTACTTTATTCAGTAACACATATCAAACCGATGCCTCCCAAACCAGATGGGTTTAGAGCACCAGGTGGAAAACACCCCTCAGGTTAAATATGTAAGTAGAGTAGGCCATGAAATCAAGATTTATTTTATATATTATTATTTTTATTATTAATTTTTTTGGCGTGAGTAATCATGTTTCTTGAGGCACAATTACCCAGCTTTTTTTTTCTAGAGTTGTGTCTCTAAATCCCAAGCATGCGTGTGGTTTATGCATATTCTATTAAGGTTAAATAAAAGGTATGAGTTACTTTCCTTATCCCTCTTAACTCTTAGTCAAATCAATGTTTCTTATTTATTTAGGCAAAAATAAAAATTTATTAATAAGGTTCCCTTAATTCTTATAACCTTTTGGTATTTTTATAAAGAGTATAAAAATTCATTTTTCGTTCAGGAGTGTTTCTTTATTTAATACAGAGAAAAGAAAGAATGTTAGCATCTCCCCACACCTATCTAATGCATTATCCTCAATCCTTAACCATGAAAATGCAAATGCAATAAATAAGGGTAAGAAAAGATATCACCGTCGCCGTCGACTTGGGCCGACCAAGTGCGAAGAGGCTAAGGGAAAGGGAGAAAAAAAAATTTCAAAAAGTTTATGTACAAGTATATACAGGTTGAGTATATAAACAGAAAGGGAAATTTTTTTTTTTTTGGTGGTGGTGTGTGGATGGCGATGGTTAGGTGTATGACGGAGCGAAAAGACTCAGTACAAGTTCAGCCTGGGATACAAGCTCAGTGGTCAAAAAGGGCTTCAGTCTTTACCCATTCACTTTGAATTCCGTATTGTTCTTAGGATTTACAATAATCACAGCACCGTCTGAGAAAATGGTGCACATAATGAAGCCTCGAGTTGTACAGAACCTTGTCGTCCCGGGGCAAAGTTTTTCCAGTTTATGATCTGGTCATGAAAGAGTTTCGTCCTACTTTTGGTGATCCGAGCGTTCTCGTAGGCTTCATTCCGTATCTCCTCTAATTCTGAGATCTGCAGTCTCCTTAGCTCACCAGTCCTAGTCAGATCAAAATTGAGTTGCTTAATGGCCCATAGAGCACGGTGTTCTAACTCGACTGGCAGATGACAAGCTTTTCTTAATATGATTCTGTAAAGAGACATCCCCATCTTAAAAGTAGTGCGGTAGGCCCACAATGCATCGTTGAGTTTGACCGACCAATCCTTTTAGTTTTGTCCGACAGTCTTTTCCAAAATGAACTTGATCTGTCGATTGGTGACTTCTACCTGCCCATTTGTTTGGGGATGATATGGAGTAGATAACTTGTGATTGATGGAATATTTCCTCATCAGAATTTCAAAAACTCTTTTGTAAAAATGCAATCCATTGTCACTAATTATCGCTCTGGGGGTGCCAAATCGGGAGAAGATGAATTCTTTGAGAAATTTGACAACCACTTTGTTGTCATTAGTCTTAGTTGGCACAGCTTTCACCCATTTAGAGACGTAATCTACAGTAACCAAAATGAACTGGTTGCCAAAGGAATTAGGGAATGGTCCCATAAAGTCGATACTCTAAACATCAAAATTTTCAACTTCCAGGATCGGGTTCAGAGGCATCATGTCTCTTCTTGAAATTTTCCCAATCTTCTGACAATTTGCACTGGACTTGCAATAGTGGAATGAATCTTTGAACAAAGTGGGCCAGCAAAACTCACTTTGTAAAACTTTCTCTACAGTCTTGCGGGGACCAAAGTGTCCTCCGCATGCAAGTTCATGGCAAAAGATTAGCACACTCTTCTGTTCTTCCTCTGGGATGCATCATCGAATAATCTAGTCGAGACAATACTTAAAAAAGATATGGCTCTTTCCAGAAGAAGTACCGTACTTGGGCGAAGAAATGACACTGGTCTTGCTTTGTCCAGTCAGTGGGTAATTATCCAGTGGCCAGGTAATTGACTATGTCCGCATACTAGGGCTCCTTGAAAATGGCCAGGATGTACTCATCTGGGAAATCCTCATTGATCGGAGCTTGTATGATAGGTGCGTTCAGAATTCGTGATAGATGATCAGTGACTACATTTTTTATACCTCGTTTATCTCGAATTTTCAGGTCAAATTCTTAAAGCAAAAGGATCCACCGAATCAGTCGGGCTTTTGCTTCCTTCTTGGTCATGAGGTATTTTAGTGCCGAGTAAAAATCACCGTCTTCGATCCTAACAAGTAGGGCCAGAACTTCTCTAACGCAAAGACAACAGTCAAGAATTCCTTCTCGGTCGTTGTATAATTCTGTTGGGCGTCATTCAAGGTCCTACTCGAGTAGTAAATCACGTGCTGCCTATTGTCGATGTGCTATCCTAGAACAGCGCCAACAGCAAAATCAGAGGCATCGCACATGATTTCAAATTGTTGTACCCAATTAGGAGCAGAAATAATAGGCGCAGAAATAAGTTCTTGATCAAGCTTCCCCCATGACTTGAAACATTCATCGTTAAAATCAAAGGGCACGTCCTTTGTGAGCAGATTGGTTAAGGGCCTAGCGATCTTGCTAAAATCCTTAATGAACTGTCTGTAAAACCCAGCATGCCCTAAAAAGGATCTAATATCCTTGATGCTTTTGGGTGGTGGAAGCTTAGCAATCACTTTTACTTTAGCCTTGTCCACTTCAATTCCTCTCCTAGAAATCTCATGGCCTAAGACAATCCCCAGTCTCACCATGAAGTGACATTTCTCCCAGCTCAGAATTAGGTTCTTTTCCTTGCATCTTTGCAGAACCAACTCAAGATGATGAAGACATTGTTCAAATGAATCTCCGTAGATGGAGAGTCATCCATGAAAATCTCAAGAAAACGTTCTACCATGACAGAGAACAAACTGAGCATGCATCATTAGAATGTTGCAGGAGCATTGCATAATCCAAAGGGCATGCGTCGATAAGCAAAGGTTCCAAACGGACAGGTGAACGTGGTCTTTTCCTGGTCTTCTACAACAATGGGGATTTGATTGTATCCCGAGTACCCATCTAGGAAGCAATAGTACTCGTGTCCAGCCAGGCGTTCAAGCATTTGGTCGATGAAGGGTAATAGGAAGTGGACTTTACAGGTGGCTGCATTCAACTTTTTATAGTCAATACAAACACGAACCTTGGTAGGCAGTCTTCTTTGTACTAACTCTTTTTGCTCATTCTCAACCACCGTAAAGCTAGTTTTCTTTGGGACCGCATGAACCGGGCTAACCTATTGGCTATCAGAAATAGGATAAATGATCCCATTGTCTAATAGTTTTAAAATTTTCGCTTTTACTGCCTCTTGCATCAGTGGGTTAAGCCTGCGTTGTGGGTCCCTCCTGGGAGTTGATTCATCAGTTAAATGAATTCTATGTTAAACTATGGCTGGACTTATCCCTTTGATATCCTTCATCGTCTATCCAATGGCTTCCCAATGTCTCTTCAAAATAGACATTAATTTGTCCTCTTGTTTCTCAGTCAGGTGGGATGCTATGATGACTTGCAGGGTTTCTCTTCTACCTAGGTAGGCGTACTTGAGGTGTTCAGGTAAGGCTTTTAGCTCTAGGGAAGGTGTTGCTTCATTAGAGGTAATATCCAAACTTTCAATCCTATGATGAGGTACACTTGGGCTTGACGCCCAGTCCACTGCCGAATCAATGATCTGGTCTAGATTAAAATCCTCAGACTCTAGATCAAACTCTGTCTCTGTTTCTATCTCCATGCTTTTCTCATGCTCACTGGTCAGATTTTCAATAGAATTGACCTCGAAAGTCTGATCATTGATATCAGTGGGTTGTCTTCCAAGATTGAAGATATTGACTTCCTTCATCATGTCTATAAAGGTCAATTGCATGGACCCGTTCCTATAGTTGATTATGACATTGGCTGTAGCAAGGAATGAGCGCCCTAAGATGACTGGAGTTTGAGACCGCGAATTTGACACAGGCTAGTCTCAAGCATAATGAAGTCAATGGGGTATATGAAATCCCCGACCCCAATAAGGACATCTGTGATTTCTCCCTTTGGGATTTTCACGGATCGGTCAACTAACTGAATGGTGACTCGAGTTGGGCTCAGCTCGTCCAACCCAAGTTGCTGGTATACTGAGAGAGGTAGCAAGTTGATACTTACTCCAAGGTCAAGGAGTGCTCTGCTAATTTCTGTTTGTCCTATGGTGCAGGAAATTGTGAGACATCCAGGATCCTTGTATTTCTCCGGAATGGGAACAGACAGAATTTCGCTTATATTGGTTGCCAAGAACACTTTCTTGGGCACATTTGTCTTTCTCTTCTTCGTACACATATTCTGAAGAAATTTGGCATAAGCTGGGACTTGTTGGATAGCGTCAAAAAGAGGTACATTCAGTTTGACCTGGTTAAACATCTCAAGTATCTTCTCTATGTGCATATTCTTATTATTGTTCCTAAGTCTATTGGGGAATGGTGCTACAAGCTTATGAACTTGTCCAGCAATTGCATCCTCGTCAGACATTTTGGGAGCAGATTGGAGTAGCTAGCAGAGGTGGAGCTAGAGTAGGATCAATGTAGACTGGATTTTTCTATTGGTAGACCTGGTTGTCTACCTTCTTTCTAGATCGAAGTGTGTGAACAACATTGCACTCGTTGATCGAAGGATCCTGCATTTCATACGCTTGATTGGAGTTTTTTGGGTTAACTAGCGGGTGACTAGGTAAAGTATCCTTTGATATTTCACTTAGAGAGCTAGCTAATTGCTTCATCTGCATTTTCAATCTCGATATGGCCTGTGAATGGTTGCTCAGCGTTTGTCCCTAATTTTGCATGAAAGCGGCTTAGGACTTCATAAAAGCCTCCATGCTCTCCTCCAATTTGTTGAATTTCTTTTCTATTGGTGAACTTTGGGAGGAGGAAGATGGAGCTTGACTCAGAAAATTTGTTGGATGAGTAGGATGGTGAAAATTATTGGGAAAGTTTGGCCTGAGAGAATTGTTCTGGGCCCAAGGGAAATTTGGGTGATTTCTCCAACCGGGGTTGTACGTCTACGAGTACAGATTGTGTGGCAGCCGTGAGTAGGCCGCATTCATGTGTTCCAGTGGCACTTGCTAGGTATGAAAAACAGGACACTCTTCAAAGATATGATTTGGTGTCTGACAGTATGAACAACCCAGATTGTGAATTGATGGTGGGTTGATTTGGTTGACATTGGCTGGCTCTTTTGTTTCTAGAGCCTCTATTCTCCTCATTAGGATTGCAATCTTAGCTTCTACAGCTATGGATGATTCTAGAGATAGGAGCTCTCATAGATTGTGAATTCCTTGGTTTTTCCGAGGCTGGTTCCCATTGCAGGGTTTTCTCATTTAAATCCTCAAATAAATTCTAACCCTGATTCTCATCTTTTTGCAAGAACCCTCCCTGACACATAGTTTCTTATAGGGTTTTTGTTTGATAATCTAAACCATCGTAGAGAATCTGGCACTGACATCATTTCTCCACACTTGATGAGGGTATTGAGCTAGGAGATCTTTGAATTGCTCAAAGTATCTCCAAAATGGTTCGCTCGTTTCTTACTTGAACTGCATGATATTCTTTCTAATGAGGGCAGTTTTGTGAATTGGTTAGAATTTCTTCAAGAAGGCCTTAACGAAATCGTCCCACGTTGTAACTGAATCTGCCGCCAAACTTTACAACCATTTTTTAGCTAGGTCCTTTAGGGAAAAGGGGATGAAACGTAGGGAAAAGGGGATGAAACGTAACCTAACGACATCGTCTCCTAGCTAGGGAATACGCATCATGAGGCACACTTCTTCAAATTTTCTAACAAAGAAGTATGCGTCCTCTGATTCTAAGCTATGAAACTTTGAAAGAGTGTTGATGAATTGAGGCTTTAATTCAAAATTATTTCCATTTACCTCAGGCAGTTTTATACAAGATGGCAATGAGGTTCCGATCGGGTAAAACCTGTCCTGAAGTGACGCCATCACCGATTCTGAATGCAAGGGTAGAGAAGTATTTCTGGTTAATCTTGAAGTTACAGGATCTTTCACCCACTCTTGCATGCGGCCACAAATAACGTAAAGACAACAAGCACTCGAAAAGAATAAAAAATAAACAAAAGAAAGAAAAACAACCAAAAAGTCTTAGTCTAAGGTACCTGGACCTAGACGACTCCTAATTGGTCGATTCTTCGGGGAGGTTGTTACAGGAACTCGACTACAAGCTAATCGGTTAGGAAAGGGCAAAACTAGGTGGGAGGTATCCAGGCGTGAGCCACGGGCCTTAATTGCGTCAAACTACGGAGTTTTCGAGGCTTTGCCTCTCAATCTACTTTCTTAGACACCGATTTGACAGGAGTATAGTTCTTGCAATTTTCACCCTCGGTTAATCTCTTAGTGAGTCCGAGATGTCCCTAGGGCCAACGTCTATCAATTTTTAGTTAAAGGCTTGGGTTTTGTGAGTGCACTTAGAGATGGTTTTTGGGCTAAGGAAGGGTGATGAAATCTCCACCTTATCTTATTTATTTGAGATTTTGCCCTTAATGTCGATTGTGCAAGTGTACAGTATATTCACAACAAGATAAAACTCAAAGCGATAAATTACTCCAAAATGTTGGTCCTATTCTATATGAATACACACGTACCTTTTTTCTAGCACTCTTCAACAGAAATTGAAATGAGTTGAAATAGACACGTGCCCTAAATGCAAGAGTCTAATCCAAGTTTCAATTAAGTAACAAATGGATTTCTGTTGAGTTTATTACATATGTATAATGTGAAGCATTCAAGGGAACTAAAAAATTTTAGAAAGCAATTTGAGTGATTTTCGGCAACCCTGCAGAAGAGTTTGTTAGTACTTCAATTGGAGAAACTCGCTTTTACACGAATTTTCCGAGGGCAAATGAATCCTCATGCAACATCTTTGGCCACTACTTTCGCTTCCCGTGATAGTGAGCTCCTTGGTACTTCTCCTACACATAAGAACAAAGAAAAATCTTTAGTATTGAACAATAAAGTTGTTCCTCCCCGGCAACGGAGCCAAAAGGCAAAAAGCATGCACAAATATAAGTAAAGGAGTGTCGGTAGATGTTACTGCTTTTGCGATTCTTCCGTAGTAGCGAAGTATCTATACGGATTGTATCCACAAGGAGGGAGAGCGATGACAGCTTGATGCGCCTCTTTATTCAAGAAAAGAGAAAGTTCTTTGTTTCAAATAAAGAATTGAAAAATGAAAACAAGTTGGTTTCAAAAATTGTTTTAGAATGATTTGGTGGTTTGTAAAATCAGATTTTTTTTTAATGGTATAAACGCATGGCTAACTTTCTACTAAGTGCTCCCACTAATTTTCAACTTCTTGAAGATGTAGCCTCACGATGGATCATAGGCAAGTATTACCTTTATGCATAGGAACTATTCACGTTGGAACCGAATGAAAGTCTTCCTTTAACTTAGCTTCACACGGTAAAACTTGGACATTCCCTTATCAAGATCCAATAGAAGGCGAGAATAAGGAAGATACAAATGCACTAATGGTTTCGGCAAAGTTAAAAGAAAAATCTCTAACTTACAAAAACAAATAAAGTATACAATCCATAGGGCCGGTCGACCGAGGCCTGGATGCAGAGAGCAGAAGCTCTCTACTGGTCGACCGTCCGGTCGACGGGGCTAGATCCAGAGAGCAGAACTCTTTGGCGGTCGACCGGGTCGGTCGACTGGCCCTCTGGCCAAACGGGCTATGCACGTTTGATGAAAAAGAAGATGAAAAAGAATGATTTTGAGATGGAGAAGATGCTTGAGATGTTTAACCAAGTCAAACTGAATGTGTCTCTTCTTGACGCTATTTAACAATAGTGTTGAAGGCGGGGACGTAGAGCAAGGGTGCTTGAACCTCGAAACAAATCTCCTGTGTTTACGATTGCTCTCTCTATCTCTCACTTGTGCTTATATCTTGCATGCTCTTATTGTTCATATTCATTACTTGCTTGATATACTTGTACTTAAATTGATATATGCTTGAGATTGTTTGCTCACACTTGTATTCAATCAAGAGAGCCATAGCGGCACCTCAACTCTTATCTAGAGGAATCTTGAAGAGATAGTCCAGAGCCCTTCATCGGGAATTCGGCTACACTCTTGTGTTATACTTGGTGTGTTTTGCATAATAGTTTTTAGTTTGCATAATTTATTTTAATTCTGCATTAATTCATCATTAGATTAGCTAGTCACCTATTCACCCCCTCTAGGTGATTTCAATTGGTATCAGAGCTTGGTGCTCTTGATTTGGGTCTAACAACCTAGAGTTAAAGATCCTTGTTTTTGGCTAATCACAATATTTATACACACACATGGATTTCATGTCACCTCCCATGTTTGATATTCTTAACATCCAAACTTGAAAGGTTAAGATGTCAATGAACCTCAAAGCCCTAGGTATCATGTTTATTTTGCCACTATTAAAGATTCATATTGTTTAAATGGCAAAAATTTTGAGGTTAATGCAAAAGCCATCCATGCATTAAAATGTACCCTAAATAATGAATATTTATGTAGGGTTGCTAATTTTGATTCGGCTTTTGTAGTATGGAACACTATAGTCTTCCTTGACGATCAAAGCAAAATTATGCGGAGAGTGACTCGGATGATGGAAGTGAAGCTTCCAACATATACTACATGGTCCAAGGAGATAACCCCCTTGAGGTAAATTCTGAATCCGAGCTTGATGAGGATGTTGACTTATCATATGATGATCTTGCTTCATTTTGTCAACAACTTCTTGAAAAATATGACTTGCTTAAAAAGGATAATAAGAAATTGAAAAATAAATTTGATTCCATGTTAAAAGAAAAAGATTCCTTTCAAAATAAATTGGAATGCATTTCAAAAAAAATAATTTGTTGAAAAAGGAGAATATTTTCTTGTCCTCTAAATTAAATGATCTTTGTGAAGGAAATACTTCTTTGAAAAATAAAATTATTTTGGTGGAAAAAGAAAAGAAAATTATTTTGGAAGAAAATAACTTTTTGAAAAGAAAATTTGTTTCAAAAGAAAAGGAAAATATTTCTAAAAAGAAAAAGGTTATTGATTCTCATACTTGCCATGCTCTTCATGCAACCATTGATAAAAATGAGATTCAATTTTTAAAAAATAGAATAGATTGTTTAAGCTCAACCTTGAACAATTGTGCATTTAATCATAATAGATTGGAAACCTTATTTCAAAAGAAACAAGCTCCACATGTTCACGCACATCACCCACAGCACACATATGCACACTTTGCATATCATGATTACACTCATTCTCATGTGCATACTAGAGTGTACAAATGTACACATTATGGCCGCAAAGGCCACTTAGCAAAGTTTTATTATGATAAGGTAAATTCTATAAATTTTGCTAATAAAAATGTTTAGGTTCCGAATAATACTAACCCCCGTGGACCCAAAAGAAAATGGGTACCAAAGTCCCCACCTCTTGTATTTGATGTAGGTGTGGGCTCTCACATGACGTGATTGGTGCCTTGATGGTGGATGCATGGGCTAGATGAACATATAATTAATGTATCACTATCAAGGAAGCTTGGTGGGAGGACCATCATAGTTTGGAGGTATAGAGATGTGTCCTAATGGTTTTGGTAACTATCTCTAACTCCTTATTTGTTTACATACTTTTAGATTATTGATTTTTTTAGCATCTTTTTCATGATTGTTATTAAATATTATGTAATTTAGACTTATGACATACATGTATAGTAATTGAGATACACCCATTTTTATATGGATTCATATTTTGTGTTCTCACTTTAATTTATCTATTGTGTATATCATTACTCTAAAACATGTGCATTTACCTTAATAATCATGTTTGTTTATGGTTTTAATTATAAAAAGATTTTAATTATAACCATTTCCTATTCTTAAAAGTGTTGGCTAGAAACTCTTGTTAAAGACATCAATGATAACACGTGACTCATGTGAAACATGTGATCTATATGAAAGAAATCCCTCATGACATCAACCAGATCCTAAAATCTCTTCATGAAGATAGGAACACATGGGACTCATGCACCATGTGTTTCACATTCTCTCTCGATCAATTCTATTCGTCACTCATGCTCCAAACATGTTGAGATCAACATTCATTTTGTGCGAGACTATATCACTAATGTAGTCCTAGATGTTCGGTTTGTGAGCACTAAAGACCAACTATCAGACATCCTAACTAAGCTTTTGAGCTCGTTAAGGTTTCTATGCTGAAGAACAAACTCTCGGTTCTTTCGAACCCGCTTCGCTTGCAGGGGGTGTTAGAGATATCAATGACAACACGCGACTTATGTAAAACATGTGATTCTTGTGAAAGAAACCCCTCATGAAATCAATCAGATGCTAAAATCTCTCCTGGAGATAGGAACACATGAGACTCATGCATCATGTGTTTTTCATTCTCTCTCTCAATCAATGTTATTTATTATTTCTCCTAAATCAGTGTGAACATGTGATCAATATGTGTATATATATACAACCAAGAACCATATCTAGTGGTATCTTGGCATTACTCAAATAAATGTTCTCCTTCTTCTTTATCTTGGTATCAGAGCCACTCGTGTACCATGCTGAAGAATAAGCTCTCGATTCTTTTAAACCTGCTTCACTTGCGGGGGTGTTAGAGATATCAATGACAACAAGTGACTCACGTGAAATATGTTTCACATGAGTCACATATTATCATTGATATCTCTAACAACTCTTGGTATATATATCAAGGTTCAATTTTAAGAATTAAAAATAATAAAGAGTTGCTTGATCGGAACCGCGCTCTAAAAGTGTATGTTTTAAAATCAAGAGTTGAAGTGTGTGTGCTTTGGATTCCTCGATACTTCCGTTATAGCATAGAGGCTAAAACGAGTCGAATCCACAGGGACGGGAGGCGATAGAAGCTTTACCGGTTGATACACGTGTGTGTTAAAAGTTCTTCAATGTTTGAAATAATCAAAAGAAAAGAAAACAAAGAATGGTAAGAGAAGAGTATGGTGAAATACGAAGAAGTGAGAAACATAGAAGATAAGATATTTGTGATTTTTGATATATTTCTAAAACAAAGTAAAAAGATAAAGAAACCCACGGCTACTAACTACTAATGACTCCACTAACATGCTAACCTCTAGTGATAGTTGCCTCACATGTATCATTGGCCATCACTAGTCCTTGGTTCAAGAGCTTTACAAAGCATGGCTCATATGTTAACTTTCACATCTAAATTCAACCAACAAGTGCAAGCTACACTTAAATCATCAAAACCCAATAAGAGCAAGCATGAAATAAAGTAATGTTAGCTTGTTAGAAATTTAGATGTTAGAGTGTTAGATCCATCATCATGAGCCATCAATGGCTCTTGCAAGAGCAAGGCCAAGTAGAGGCTATTAAATTCATGTGGATTATCAAGTAAAAAGTTAGCAAGTTAGCGGTTAGTAGTTAGTTGCCATGAGAGAAAATTAGCTAAACATATAAAAGGATTTAGAGAAGAAAACAAAGATAAGTTAGAGAGCACCTTTCATATATTGTCACCTTTTATTACAAACACTTTTACTTCCTCACTATGTACCACTCTCTCTCCTATTACAAGATCTAAAAGAAATGAAAAATGTAAAGGAGGAAGAAGAAGAACACTACCCTAAACTACAAAACAGAGAAGAGAACTACCCTAAACTCTACAAATTTCTCAATACAGAACCCCAGCGGGTATATATAGGCACCAGGAGAAAGGGGGCCAGGGGACAAACCCTGGCCCAAAGTACGGCCGCAGAAAGGCGGCCATAGCCGCGTTTCTGTGGCTCTTCTAGAGTCGCGCGCGCAGCGCTTTAGGCCGCGCGCTGTTCCGTCTGTTCCCTGTCAGATACAGTTCCCAGTTTTTGGTTTTAGGCCCGTGGTTTTGACGAATCAGCTATCCAAAATCAATGGCTAGATTATAGGCCTTTAATCACCCATTAAATGGTGATTTAGAGTCTTCTTATTTATTGCACACCATGGACCTAGAAACATGTAAGAGAGGTGTTTATTAGCAGAATTTAATATGAAATAAATGTGAAGATATGGTATGAAATATGCAGTTTTAGAGATTAATCACACCCCACACTTATCTTTTTCTCGTCCCAAGCAAAATAAAAAATTAAAGGAATTATTACACCACTTTTACAGGTGACGCGATTGCACTGAACATGTGCAATAAGCCGTTAAACCTCTAGGTTTCCCCTAAAGGAGTAGTTTTGTCTCCTGAGGGTTTTCAGCGGATTATACCCACAAAATCATAACAAAGAAATCAAATGTTAATATTTTGAAAACGCATTTTAAAATAGAGAAAAGTGTTAAAATATTTTTGCGAAAATATAAGTGATCCAAGGTCATAAGTTCACCAGAAATTATTTTTCCTTAAACTAAGTCGAAATACAAAATCTTGTTATAAACTAAATGTAAGAATTTAAAATTGAATTGATTCTTTGATCTTTCATAAAACTCTTAGAAAAATATGCACTTTGTGAATAGTGAAGATTTTTGGGATATCGACTCAACTTTTATGCCATTAATTTTTGTATATTTATTTATATTTTTTTGTTTTTTTTTTTTTTCTTTTTTTCTTCTCTTAGTTTTCTTAGGCTTTCTTATTTACCGAGGTAATGAGCCTTTAGCCGGTGACTCCCAAACCAGATGATCTTAGTGAAGGTACACCTAGAGGGGGGGTGAATATGTGTACGGCTAATCTAATGAACTAAATGTGAAAATTAAAACTAAATTGTAACACACTTAATGCAACCAACGAGTGTAACCGAATTCTCGGTGAAGAGTTCTGGACTAACTCCTCTTGATTTCTCTGAATAAGAGTTCAGGCGCTATATGAAGCTCTCGTGCTTAAGCACAAGTGAGGCACACACAGACAAGCCAAGCATATAATATGAATGAGCAATATGAAATGATGCAATGGCACATTTAAAGAGAGAGTTAGAGTCAATGGATCAAACGCAAACAATGAGATTTGTTTCGAGGTTCGAGCACCTAGCTCTACGTCCCCGCCTTCACCCAAAGGATTTCCAATCCACTAACTTGTCCACGCATGACTCCCACACAGGGAACCTCCACCGAGGATTTGGGGCAACTACAACCGGGAGTACACAACTCCTCTCTCAACCAATACAACCTCTCACAGAGGCAACACAAACACCACCTCACACAAGAGGGGTAGGCCCTTAGCCAACCAACCACAATCCACCTCTTCACTAAGAGGGATACACAACCAATCTCCACCTCTCACTAGAGGGTGTCAATCATTACTCCACAATCAACCTCTACACAAGAGGGATATCACAAATAAGGAGGGTTACAACTTGGTGGTCTATCTCAACCTCAAACTAATTTTCCCACTAAAAGATCCTATAAATAGGATAGTATGTAAGCTCAAGTGTGAGAAATCAAGGTGTTTGGAAATCAAATAACAAAGAAATACTTGGGAAAACACTTTGAATTTGATAGAAATGAAGAACAACACAAATATCCCAAATCTCTATTTTTCTTTGATTTTTCCAATCCTTGAAAACAAATAAAGATGAATCCTTTTGACTCTAAAAATACTTTTAAAAACTTGTATAAAACACTTGAGAAGTAGGAATTTTTCTTCTTCAAAAACCAAAACCCCCTACAAATGGGGTATTTATAAGCCCGATGAAAAACTAGCCGTTGGGGCTGTTTTCAGCCCTGGCGGCTGACGGTCGACCGGCCCGATTGACTGCTACAGTCAAAAATTTGACCGTTGGAGCCTTCCGGTCGATCGTCGGTCGACCGGGGCAACCCGAGAGTGGGTTGCCTTCCGTCGGTCGACCGCACGTCGACCGGCCCAAAGGGCTGGCTGCGTGCACATTTGTGTGCACGTCCGGTCGACCGCTCTGATCGACCGGCTACTGGTCCGGTCGACCGTTACGGTCGACCGCCAGAGCCTGGCAGGGGATTTTCAGAACTTGAAATTTTGGTTTTTAATTACAAATTAAATCCCATAAAATTTCTAAAAATCCACAAAAATAAGTTCAGTATAATACTTTGATATACAAACATGTGTGAAAAATTTCAACTCATATTTCAAACAATTTGAACCATTTTTGTGACTTAGAAATTTTGCCAAAAACCAAAATATGTATTTTCTAAAACTTGAATTTTTGAATTGAAAATTCGTTTTGTCCAAAACTCATCCAAACACAAAAACATGATATTGAAATAACTTTTAGGCATGTAGTATATGGATATAAACCAATATATATGAAATAGATATATATAATGTTTTTGACATTTAAATCCGAAAATATGTTTTGTTAAAGCACAAAACTCCAAACCCATGAATAGGCATATCAAAATAAGTTTGTCTAAGATATGAAGCATACATGTATATAGAACAAATCTAATATACATTAAACCATGTAAACTTGTATTGATACTATCTATTCATGAAAACCAAGATCGGTTAAACCAAAAACCGAAAAAATAAACATGAAAACTTAAACAAGTGTGTGTGTTGTGAACTTGAGCATACCACACTATCTAATCTTTACACATGGATCTAAAAACATAATCTAAACTATGTACCGAAGTCTTCTTGACGAATTCCGTCTTCAAGCCGACTCGATCCAAACCGTGATCCACCGAGCTTGACTCCAACGAGTGCTATATGTGATCTTTGATGCTCGGGCTCTTAAATCACCATGTGAGAAGCTCCAAATACCTTTGTTGAAGCTAATCACCTACTAATATCTTGGTTAAGGATCTGAAACTAAACATCACAAGATTATTAGTAAACATAACTTCATGAGTTAATCATCATCAAAACTAGAGTGGAAGGCCTCTGGGCCAACAATCTCCTCGTTTTTGATGATGACAAAACTCATGGAGTTATATATGCATGGATTAAAGTAAAGCTTCAAAGAAGCTCCCCTTAACTCATGCATCACAATAAATAATAATATATGGCAATAAAGCACATGAATCTAAACAGACATGTATGCAAATATAAGGAGATAAACATGCATAAACAAGCATGAAACACATCAAATTCTTTTCTCCTTTTTGCAAAACAAAACAATATGCATAAACAAGAAATCTTTTTCAAAACATGCATATATACTGAAATACTTCTCCCCCTTTTTGTCAATCATCAACAAAGGGGTTAAAGTAAACATAAAAACAATGTTCCCCCCCACAAAGAGGTGAACTCAAATCAATCAATAAGGAATTATATGCGATATACATTCATGAAGAGGAAGACGTTAAGTTAACTTCCCTACATACATGCATTACATGAAGAAAGGATGACAAGCCCTAATTCACATAACACATAATATGCAATGTATAAGAGGAGATGTGAAGCTCCCCCTACACACGTGTACTATATAAAGAAGAGTTGTCAAGCTCCTCAATATAAGATACACTCAATATGAATCTATATGTAGAAGAGATGTTAAGCTCCCCTTGCATATAGGCAATATAAATCAAAACATTTTTAATTTTCTTATTAAAACAAAATTTTGAGATATCTTAGTAAATCAAATTTTAAGATATCAATTATAAATAAACATTACAAATTTTGAATTTTTCTTAAATTAAGATATCACAAGATATAGATACCATATGAAATAAAATCATTTGTGATACCAAATTGAAGGTAAACAAATAAACATCTTGATACCAATTGAAAGTATTTTTCATTTTGAACATATGATACCAAATTAAAATCAATATTCATTTTTCAATTATTTTTCATCATAAAGTATGAGAGTGAAAATCAAAGGTAAACAAAATACCAATTGAAAAATAAAATACGAATTTTCTCCCCCTTTATGAAATACCAAATGAAATGATGCATAAGCTTGTATTAGGACACCAATTGAAACATAATCAATTGAGATAAGATAGTGATTTGAAATCAAGCTTAGCATAACCAAAATTTGTGCTCAAAGATATATAGATATAGTAAGCACAAATAAGACATATATATGTATGAAAAAATTAGATACCAATCGAAATTGATACTATTTGAAGTGTAAGCATACATATATATAAACATATATATAAGTATACAAAAAGAGTGTCAATATTAATACCAATTGAAACAATCCAATGATACCAATTGAAAACATAATATGATCAAGTGTATAACTCATATTACCTACCACCCATTTCATGCACAAGTTTAAAAAGATTTTCAATAATAAGCATACAAGGCATGGTCACCCAACCAACCGCCCTTAAATGGGTAGGGGTTTTCTAAAATAGGTTTGAAGATAAAGTATGTTTGAAAACTCTACCATATGAAGAATACCAACTAGTTATATGAAAAATTTGTAAACTAATACGAAATCCTTCAAGTAAGGAATAAAATAAAAATATTTTTCATGAAACATGAAACTCACATGATAGCCAACACTCAAAGTCAATGAAGCATGAATATGACTCATGAAAATAAAACATGAGTAAACAAGAAAGGTGAGTGTACAAATAAAATGTGAAGAACATACTCATGAAAGATAGGCAATAAGCTCAATTGAAATTCCTTTAAACATGTAAACATGAAAATCGTCAAAACTAAATTTTCATTAAAACAATTTATACTTCAAGGCATATGTATGTTTTGTCAAAACAAGAAGTATACATACATATCCCTAAACACAATTGAGTCTCATAATAAAGATTTGCATGAAAAGCAAATGACTCAAGGGGTATACATGTACATCTTAAGGTTTGGCAAAATAGACATATACATGAAGTGAAAACACATGATCATAAAACATGTACAAGATGGGGAATACAAGTTAAAATGCATGAATCATCAAAATTAGGCTATACTAGTATATTTATCAAGCACAAATGAGCATTTAAGCACAAACATATAAAAGTCTATTTGTGGCTCACTAGATGTATGAGTATATATCCAAGTTTTAATGAAAACTAACATCCAAACATGTAATCAAATCATGAAGCATAAAACGAGACATAAACCAACATGATAAACATAAATACGATGTAAATGCACATGCATTAGAACTATGATATACATAATAGCTAAACAATGGTGAGAACATAACATATGGGTCCATATAAACATGGATGATCTCAAATGCTATACATGCATGTCAATGATCTAATAATCATGGCATTTAACATACTAATTAAAATATGCTAAAACTCAATAATGTGGAAAGCATGTAAATATAAATGGGAGTTAGAGATCGATACTAAAATCGATGAAGGCACCTCTCTAGTTCTCCAAACCAAGGTGGTCCTCCCACCAAAACTCCTCTTGAAAGTGATGCATCCAAATTGTTCTCTTTAAGCTCGGAATGCATCCACTTCAAGGCACCATTACTCTCACATCATGCGAGAGCCCACACCTATATCAAATAGCATAGGGGGGTCTTTGGTACCCACACTCTTTTGGGTCCATGGGGGTTAGTGCCTTTCCTAACCCAAACAAATTTAGTTGCTATATTTACATCATGTATCAAGGTGGCCCTTACGTCCACAATGTGTACAAGTGTACACATGAGCATACAACGTGTTATGAGAGTGAGCGTGAGGAGCATGTGTATGCTGTGTATGGTGTGCATGCATAGAAGGAACTTGTTTCTTTCGAAATAAAGATTCCAAACGTGTATGATTCATAGAACAATGGCTCAAAGTGGAGCCCAAACAATCCATATTCTTTTTTAACAAATTTATATCATTTACAATTATAGAAGAAGTGGAGTAAGCAATAGGTGAGCTAGAATGTGAAGCTACACTAGCATGGCAAGCATGTGAATCTATATCAATTTTTAAAGATTCATTTTTCTTTAAACAAACTTCTAAATCCTTTGAAATTGAAGCAATTTTTATTTTCAAAGAATCATTCTCTTTTACAACAAAATCAAGTTTTGAAGATATAACTTTATTTTTCTTCAAAACATTATTACAATCATTTCTATTTTTCAAAATCTCATTTTCCTTTAGGGTAAGGTTTAGTTGAGATTTAAGTGAGTCACATTCACTAGACATCTCTTCCTTCTCTTGCAAAATCAAATCAAGTCTAGAAGACAAATTTTCATTTTCTTTATTTAAAGCAAATGTCTTCTTTTTCAAAGGATTATACTTTTCTAATAATTTTTCACAGACAATAGAAAGTTCTTCATTTAAAGCATTTGGGTCAACATACTCATCACAAGAAGAACTAGCATCATTACCATCTAATTGAGATTCCGAATATACCTCAAGGGAGTCATTCCCTTGGACCATGTAGCAATGTTGCTCGGATTCTCCACTAGATTCATCTTTCGGTTGGATTGGCAATTGAAGCTTGGAGGAGGTCAACGTATTCCACACTGAAAAGGCGAAATCACAGTTAGAAACTAAGCACAGATATTCTTTATTAAACGTGCTTCTAAGTGCCTCAAGGGCTTGTGCATTGGCCTCTAAATGATTGCTATTACCAAGATAGGATTTCTTGGTAGCGGCAAGGAAAACATGCAAGCCTAGGGTTTTCAAATACATGGACATCCTAAATTTTCACATGTCAATGTTGGAGACATCAAACATGGGAGGTGACAAGCAATCCATGAGTGTGTGTAAACAATATAAATGTGCAAATGCAAATGATAGATTAGCTAACCAAGATCACACTCCTAGGTGGTTAAACCAAATATCAGGAGCGTAGGCTCTGATACCAATTGAAGGTACACCTAGAGGGGGGTGAATAGGTGTACGGCTAATCTAATGAACTAAATGTAGAAATTAAAACTAAATTGCAACAACACTTAATGCAACCAACGAGTGTAGCCGAATTCCCAGTGAAGGGCTCTGCACTAACTCCTCTTGATTCCTCTAAATAAGAGTTGAGGCGCTATATGAAGCTCTCGTGGTTAAGCACAAGTGAGGCGCACACACAGACAAGCCAAGCATATAATATGAATGAGCAATATGAAATGATGCAATGGCACAATATAAAGAGAGAGTTAAGAGTCAATGGATCAAACGCAAACAATGAGATTTGTTTCGAGGTTCGAGCACCTAGCTCTACGTCCCCGCCTTCACCCAGAAGGATTTCCAATCCACTAACTTGTCCACACAGGACTCCCACACAGGGAACCTCCACCGAGAATTTGGGGCAACTACAACCGGGAGTACACAACTCCTCTCTCAACCAATATAACCTCTCAGAGAGGCAACACAAACACCACCTCACACAAGAGGGGTAGGCCCTTAGCCAAACACCCACAATCCACCTCTTCACTAAGAGGGATACACAACCAATCTCCACCTCTCACTAGAGGAGCCAATCACCACTCCACAATCAACCTTTACACAAGAGGGATATCACAAATAAGGAGGGTTACAACTTGGTGGTCTATCTCAACCACAAACCAATTTTCTCACAAATAAAAGATCCTATAGATAGGATAGTATATAAGCTCAAGTGTGAGAAATCAAGATGTTTGGAAATCAAATAACAAAGAAAAATACTTGGGAAACACTTTGAATTTGATAGAAATGAAGAACAACACAAATATCCCAAATCTCTATTTTTCTTTGATTTTTCAATCCTTGAAAACAAATAAAGATGAATCCTTTTTGGCTCTAAAAACACTTTTAAAAACTTGTATAAAACACTTGAGAAGTAGGAAATTTTTCTTCTTCAAAATCTTAACCAAAACCCCCTACAAATAGGGTATTTATAAGTGTAACACCCTGATCCCCGGTGTACGTATCACCGTATCGGTACGCGATGCGACGTATAAACTTGATTTGACCTCTGTGGAAGTCCGTTTGAGCTTATTTCAGTTTCAAAAATTATTTTCTAATATTTGAGATTTTTCAGGATTTTCTGGAATTTTTCTGGATTATTTTGGAAAATCTCCGTTGTCGGTGTCGACCGATACCGATAACCGACCTTTCGATTTTTATTTCAAAAGTGGAGTTGTATTTTGAGAATTGGCTTTCACCGTAAGTCTTAGAATCACTTGATCTACGTTTGGATATTTTTGGGGATTTTTCTGAATTATTCGAAAATCTGGCTAAACCGGTGTCGCCCGTATCGGCGAGACATCTTCCGGGATTTTTAATTTACAAATCGGATCAAAATTCATCAAACCGTTTTCATATTCCATCTCAGAATATTATTCTCTATTTTCTGTAATTTTTGGGCACCATTCAGAGCTAGTAGAATTTTGGGCCAATATTTTAATAAGTAAATATTAAATTTTATTTTCCTTTTTCTTTTCTTTTCTTCTCCCTTCTTTCTTCTTCGTGAAGCTTCTCCTCCCACCGCCATTGACCACGGCCTCTCTCCCCTTTTTTAAATCCCCCTTCTCTCTCTCTCCTCTATTCTCTCTCTCACTCTCCCAAACTCTCTCTCTCCAAACCCTCTCTCTCTCTCTTCATCTCTCTCTCTCTCCCTCCATATCTCTCTCTCTCTCTCTGCGGTTCGCCAGCAGGGGAGGCCGGCGGCACGCCGGAGGCCGGAAGGCCCGGCCGGTGGTGCTGGAGGCCGGCCAGGCCAGGCCGGCGACGCCAGCGGCCGGCCAGGCCGACGAAGCTGGTGGGGGCCATCGGCCCACCCACTCCTCTCTCTCTCTCTTTTGTTTTCTCTCGCGTGGAGATCCGGCGCCGGGGAGACGCCGGCGCCGGCGACGCAGTCGCGCCGGCGAGACGGGGCGGCGGCGCCGGCCGGGCGGCGGCGGTGGCCGCGTCTGGGCGGCAGCAGCAGCCGCAAGGCTGCTGCTGCTGTGGCTTCTTTGTGAAGGAAAACCCAATGGGTTTTGGGTTTGGGTTTAACCCAAACCCGGCCCATTTGCATCAAACCCGACCCATTAAAGGTACTATTACATTTAGCCCCTGTAAAATTATAATTTACGTTTAGGCCCCTGCAAAAGTACAAATAGCCCCCTGAATAATTTCTGTTATTACATATTTAACCCTATTTTATTACTTTCAGTATTCAGACGATATCTGGAGCATCCGGACTCCGATTCGGGCAATTCTGGATCCGTTGCGATCGTGGGAACGAGAGCTACAGTCCTGTAGCTAGTTAGTGAGTGTTTTTTATTTTATAAATTATCTTTTTAGTCTATTAATTGAACTTGGTTACTTTATTAATAACTGGTAAATCCTAATTGGTACACTATATTAAAACATTGTAATAAACACTGTACTTAAATATGCCTAATACCTAATCGACGTAAAGTGTAACACTGGATACCTATTAGGTCATGTTCATGGACCACTGACATCCGGCACACTATGTCACCATATGTTTGGACACTATACGGTTCCACAGATACGCTATGACACAACACTGTCACTAGACATGCATGCTAGATACTGTTACCATAATTCACAGGACAGGATATTATATGATACACGGACTACCATTATTACATGTACTGTTACATGGATTATGGCCATACATTTATGTTCCGCTAGTACAAGGATAAGTACCGCATGTCATATTATTGTTATCATCCTTACACTGATACGATAGTTCACTGTACATGATATTAGACACTGCTCATAGGTATTGCTTATACATGTTGCACCGATACTATGACACGTCACATCAGTTATTCATATGCACTACTTCACAGACTACCGTCATCACATATATTGTGATCATCATTATATAGATTCTCTGCATATCACTGTTGCACGTGCATGTATGCTTTCTCTATGGATCCCTGTTCATAGTACATGTACTATTGTTCCATGTTACCGTATTCATGTTATGTGATTGTTTCCTGTTATTGATATGGATATTCCCGATACTGGACTTGAGAGCTGTTGATATGCTATATGTGGACTTCCACATCTATTGATCCCGTTTCCCGTTATATTGTTCCCATTATATTGATCCCGTTATATTGTTCCTGATTTCCGTTATATTGTTCTATGCTATCAACAGAGCTCGGGTCCAGTTATCATGTTACCCGTATCACATATTGCAATGGTATTTGTTACATTATATATTTGACATATCAGATCATAAAGTTAACTCGGGTATGGGGGAGACTTGACGGTTGATTAGATCTTATCGGGTGATGTACTGGATCCATATTGTTTTCCCACTGCAGGGGACGGTAGTGCTACCTACCAATTGCTCCATGAGCTCTTGTTACTTGATTCATGCTCCCCTCTTAGCGGAGGGCCCTGGTCTTAGCAGCCAGGGGATTGTTTAAGGCCGTAATCCCGGGTAAGCACGGGATACATCCACCCGATAAGAACTCCTCGACCATGAGTTTCCAATTAACATAATAAAACGATATACACAATAGTGGACGTCGGGAACACTTGTTATTTGATCACTCTCTCGTTTGGATAATGGTACCCGTAGGCCATGTCCGGATGGGTTCGACTGGAGTGCGGGCTCCAGTATGAACTGCCAGTGGTATGGGACACTGGTAGAGATTGATTAAATACCAGGTGGTACTGATCGCTACTATTGTATAAATGACATGACTTTGACATGACCTGCCTGCTACATGTTTAGTTGTACTTGTTACTGTTCCTGATCATTTATCTGCTATCATGTGACATGTATACATTGTTATTGTTCCTGTTTCCTATTACACTTTCTTTAGTGCCCTACGACTGATGCACATGTATACTTTGTTACCTTACCTGGTATATGTTACACTGTATGTAGTGGCATACTATGCATGTTCTGCATTGCATATATTTTATTGTTGCAGACATATGCTCATCTGCCGGTCCACCTCTATCACGTCACCCCTATCATGTCCATGTCTATTACGTCACCACTAGACAACATTAGTTATTATATAAACTGGACACGACTATAGATATGACCTGATGATAACCGGCTAGGTAGAGATGGTATTACAATAAAACATGTTTATATATATTTGTACTGTTTCGTATATGCGTATTATATGGTATCACTAGTATCACATCTTGTATTATATTATATATTAGTATCATGGTTGTAGTATATGTAGTACTATTGTATATATTACTGCCTCCTTCATTTTACCACTCACTAGGTCGCTTTCTGACGACCCTGGGTTTGCGTGCCCAGATTGGAGATCCGAGTTACCGTAGCTTCAGAGAGTGCCATGGAGTCACATCGGAGCTTCCTCATCGGGACTATGCCTAGGTATCTTTGTGCTTTATTTCCGTTATCTTATTTGTCCCTATTTGTTATATCTGTTATGATCGCTGACCTATTTCTGCAGGTATTCTTGTACTTATTTCATGCTGGGACCCATGTCTATATGGAGGTTATTTATTGTACTGAGGCTTAACGTACGTACGTGTGGTTTTTTTTTTCCGCCTTGCGTATGTACGTCGCCATAACGTCCCCGTACCTGCGGGAGCGGGGCGTTACATAGTGGTATCAGAGCCTAGGTTTCACACCTGGTGTGGGTAACCACCTGGGTCAATCCTCGGGCTCATACCAACAGTACAGTCAGGTTCAGATTAACTGATCTGTATCTGAATTTAGGGATTCAGCAACGAGTACAAGAATACCATGACCTTTACAATTCATTCCTTAACTTGTTTGTATTCCTTCCTTCTTTCCAGTTGTCTACCAAAATTTCCGATTTTCTTCTCGCTTTCCTTGCATCGTCTTGCTTCCCATCTATTCGGACTACTTCACTATCATACTTCTCCATACCGAGTTCCTTATAGATAGCAGAGTGCGCAGCGAAAGTGTCGTGGACCCGTCACCTTTAGGCTTTGGGGTTAAAAATATTGTTCTCACGCCTGAATGGAAATTGCGAGGACGCAATTTTTGTAAGGTGGGGAGAAATGTAACACCTTGATCCCCGGTGTACGTATCACCGTATCGGTACGCGATGCGACGTATAAACTTGATTTGACCTCTGTGGAAGTCCGTTTGAGCTGATTTCAGTTTCAAAAATCATTTTCTAATATTTGAGATTTTTCAGGATTTTCTGGAATTTTTCTGGATTATTTTGGAAAATCTCCGTTGTTGGTGTCGACCGATACCGATAACCGACCTTTCGATTTTTATTTCAAAAATGGAGTTGTATTTTGAGAATTGGCTTTCATCGTAGGTCTTAGAATCACTTGATCTACGTTTGGGTATTTTTGGAGATTTTTCTGAATTATTCGAAAATCTGGCTAAACCGGTGTCGCCCGTATCGGCGAGACATCTTCCGGGATTTTTAATTTGTAAACCGGATCGAAATTCATCAAACCGTTTTCATATTCCGTCTCAGAATATTATTCTCTATTTTCTGTAATTTTTGGCACCGTTCAGATATTTTAATAAGTAAATATTAAATTTTATTTTCCTTTTTCTTTTCTTTTCTTCTCCCTTCTTTCTTCTTCGTGAAGCTTCTCCTCCCACCGCCATTGACCACCGCCTCTCTCCCCTTTTTTCAATCCCCCTCCTCTCTCTCTCCTCTATTCTCTCTCTCACTCTCCCAAACTCTCTCTCTCTCCAAACCCTCTCTCTCTCTCATCTCTCTCTCTCTCCCTCCATATCTCTCTCTCTCTCTGCGGTTCGCCAGCAGGAGAGGCCGGCGGCACGCCGGAGGCCGGCAGGCCCGGCCGGCGGTGCCGGAGGCCGGACAGGCCAGGCCGGCGACGCCAGCGGCCGGCCAGGCCGACGAAGCTGGTGGGGGGCATCGGCCCACCCACTCCTCTCTCTCTTTTGTTTTCTCTCGCGTGGAGATCCGGCGCCGGAGCGGCGCCGGGGAGACGCCGGCGCCGGCGACGCAGTCGCGCCGGCGAGACGGGGCGGCGGCGGTGGCCGCGTCTGGGCGGCAGCAGCTGCCGCAAGGCTGCTGCTGCTGTGGCTTCTTTATGAAGGAAAACCCAATGGGTTTTGGGTTTGGGTTTAACCCAAACCCGGCCCATTTGCATCAAACCCGACCCATTAAAGGTACTATTACATTTAGCCCCTGTAAAATTATAATTTACGTTTAGGCCCCTGCAAAAGTACAAATAGCCCCTGAATAATTTCTGTTATTACATATTTAACCCTATTTTATTACTTTCAGTATTCGGACGATATCTGGAGCATCCGGACTCCGATTCGGGCAATTCTGGATCCGTTGCGATCGTGGGAACGAGAGCTACAGTCCTGTAGCTAGTTAGTGAGTGTTTTTATTTTATAAATTATCTTTTTAGTCTATTAATTGAACTTGGTTACTTTATTAATAACTGGTAAATCCTAATTGGTACACTATATTAAAACATTGTAATAAACACTGTACTTAAATATGCCTAATACCTAATCGACGTAAAGTGTAACACTGGATACCTATTAGGTCATGTTCATGGACCACTGACATCCGGCACACTATGTCACCATATGTTTGGACACTATACGGTTCCACAGATACGCTATGACACAACACTGTCACTAGACATGCATGCTAGATACTGTTACCATAATTCACAGGACAGGATATTATATGATACACGGACTACCATTATTACATGTACTGTTACATGGATTATGGCCATACATTTATGTTCCGCTAGTACAAGGATAAGTACCGCATGTCATATTATTGTTATCATCCTTACACTGATACGATAGTTCACTGTACATGATATTAGACACTGCTCATAGGTATTGCTTATACATGTTGCACCGATACTATGACACGTCACATCAGTTATTCATATGCACTACTTCACAGACTACCGTCATCACATATATTGTGATCATCATTATATAGATTCTCTGCATATCACTGTTGCACGTGCATGTATGCTTTCTCTATGGATCCCTGTTCATAGTACATGTACTATTGTTCCATGTTACCGTATTCATGTTATGTGATTGTTTCCTGTTATTGATATGGATATTCCCGATACTGGACTTGAGAGCTGTTGATATGCTATATGTGGACTTCCACATCTATTGATCCCGTTTCCCGTTATATTGTTCCCATTATATTGATCCCGTTATATGTTCCTGATTTCCGTTATATTGTTCTATGCTATCAACAGAGCTCGGGTCCAGTTATCATGTTACCCGTATCACATATTGCAATGGTATTTGTTACATTATATATTTGACATATCAGATCATAAAGTTAACTCGGGTATGGGGGAGACTTGACGGTTGATTAGATCTTATCGGGTGATGTACTGGATCCATATTGTTTTCCCACTGCAGGGGACGGTAGTGCTACCTACCAATTGCTCCATGAGCTCTTGTTACTTGATTCATGCTCCCCTCTTAGCGGAGGGCCCTGGTCTTAGCAGCCAGGGGATTGTTTAAGGCCGTAATCCCGGGTATGCACGGGATACATCCACCCGATAAGAACTCCTCGACCATGAGTTTCCAATTAACATAATAAAACGATATACACAATAGTGGACGTCGGGAACACTTGTTATTTGATCACTCTCTCGTTTGGATAATGGTACCCATAGGCCATGTCCGGATGGGTTCGACTGGATTGCGGGCTCCAGTATGAACTGCCAGTGGTATGGGACACTGGTAGAGATTGATTAAAATACCAGGTGGTATTGATCGCTACTATTGTATAAATGACATGACTTTGACAAGACCTGCCTGCTACATGTTTAGTTGTACTTGTTACTGTTCCTGATCATTTATCTGCTATCATGTGACATGTATACATTGTTATTGTTCCTGTTTCCTATTACACTTTCTTTAGTGCCCTACGACTGATGCACATGTATACTTTGTTACCTTACCTGGTATATGTTACACTGTATGTAGTGGCATACTATGCATGTTCTGCATTGCATATATTTTATTGTTGCAGACATATGCTCATCTGCCGGTCCACCTCTTTCACGTCACCCCTATCATGTCCATGTCTATTACGTCACCACTAGACAACATTAGTTATTATATAAACTGGACACGACTATAAATATGACCTGATGATAACCGGCTAGGTAGAGATGGTATTACAATAAAACATGTTTATATATATTTGTACTGTTTCGTATATGCGTATTATATGGTATCACTAGTATCACATCTTGTATTATATTATATATTAGTATCATGGTTGTAGTATATGTAGCACTATTGTATATATTACTGCCTCCTTCATTTTACCACTCACTAGGTCGCTTTCTGACGACCCTGAGTTTGCGTGCCCAGATTGAAGATCCGAGTTACCGTAGCTTCAGAGAGTGCCATGGAGTCACATCGGAGCTTCCTCATCGGGACTATGCCTAGGTATCTTGGTGCTTTATTTCCGTTATCTTATTTGTCCCTATTTGTTATATCTGTTATGATCGCTGACCTATTTCTGCAGATATTCTTGTACTTATTTCATGCTGGGACCCATGTCTATATGGAGGTTATTTATTGTACTGAGGCTTAACGTACGTACGTGTGGTTTTTTTTTTCCGCCTTGCGTATGTACGTCGCCTTAACGTCCCCGTACCTGCGGGAGCGGGGCGTTACAATAAGCCCCATGAAAAACTAGCCGTTGGGGCTGTTTTTCAGCCCTGGCGGCTGACGGTCGACCGGCCTGATCGACCGCCAACGGTCAAAAATTTGACCGTTAGAGCCTTCCGGTCGGCCGCCCGGTCGACCGGGGCAACCCAAGAGTGGGTTGCCTTCAGTCGGTCGACCGGCCCAAAGGGCTGGCTACGTGCACGCTTGTGTGCACGTCTGGTCGACCGTTACGGTCGACCGCCAGAGTCTGGCAGGGGATTTTCAGAACTTGAAATTTTGGTTTTTAATTACAAATTAAATCCCATAAAATCTTCTAAAAATTCACAAAAATAAGTTCAGTATAATACTTTGATATATAAATATGTGTGAAAAATTTCAACACATATTTCAAACAATTTGAACCATTTTTGTGACTTAGAAATTTTACCAAAAACCAAAATATGTATTTTCTAAAACTTGAATTTTTGAATTGAAAATTCGTTTTGTCCAAAACTCATCCAAACACAAAAATATGATATTGAAACAACTTTTAGGCATGTAGTATATGGATATAAACCAATATACATGAAATAGATATATATCAATGTTTTTGACATTTAAATCCGAAAATATGTTTTGTTAAAACACAAAACTCCAACCCATGAATAGGCATATCAAAATAAGTTTGTCTAAGATATGAAGCATACATGTATATAGAACAAATCTAATATACATTAAACCATGTAAACTTGTATTGATACTATCTATCCATAAAAACCAAGATCGGTTAAATCAAAAACCGAAAACCAATAAATATGAAAACTTAAACAAGTGTGTGTGTTGTGAACTTGAGCATACCACACTATCTAATCTTTACACATGGATCTAAAACATAATCTAAACTATGTACCGAAGTCTTCTTGACGAACTCCGTCTTCAAGCCGACTCGATCCAAACCGTGATCTACCGAGCTTGACTCCAACGAGTACTATATATGATCTTTGACGCTCGGGCTCTTAAATCACCATGTGAGAAGCTCCAAAACACCTTTGTTGAAGCTAATCACCTACTAATATCTTGGTTAAGGATCTGAAACTAAACGTCACAAGATTATTAGTAAACATAACTGCATGAGTTAATCATCATCAAAACTAGAGTGGAAGGCCTCTGGGCCAACACTTAGGGCACCAGATGAGAAAATATCCCTCGGACTTAAAGATTCGAGTAAATAAGGCCACAAAACTAAGAGAATTATTTTATTTATGTGCACCGTTTTAGGTGTGAATGATCATGCTTCTGAGGCATAATAATCCCAACTTCAATAAGTAATTTTTATTATCATATATATTTTTTTAATATATTTTTTATGGCATTTTCAGTCTTTATTTCAATCCCAAAAATTGTGTAAGTGTGAAGTGCATAAATTTAAGGCAAAAAATTCAAGATCAAATTATCTTTCCAATCTTACTTTCTTATCCTAAAATTTAAAAAAGATCTATTATTTTGACTTCGTTTAAAAATTCATAATTTTAGGTCTTCCTAATTCCTAAGATAATCTTAATTTTCTTAAAATAAATTAAAACTATTTCCCTTATGTCAAAAAGTTTTCTAAAAGAAAAGAGAAAGAGTTTTTATGCACAAGAAAATTTAAAAAAGTTCCTAAAAGAAGTGTAAAAGAAAGAAATTTAAAAGTAGCCTACCTTAGTAGACCCTCCCACGCTTATCTCATGCATTGTTCTCAATGCATCGTGAATATGTATATACATGAAATAAATGGGAAGGGAAGTAAAATTATCTCATGGTGGTGGCTCCGGTGGTGGTCTGATTGGGCCAAGCGTTGCTACCCAACCAAGATAATGTGGATCTTGAAGGAATCCACCAATGACCTCTCTCATACGACCCAGTAAAAAAATGATTGAATGAATGGTCTTATTGAAAAAATTATCCCCATCTAATTTTCAATTTTCAAAAATAATTACTAAGTCATTTACTTCAATATTCTTGTCCAATAATGAAGTGTGATTTTGGAGATGAATGATTTGGACTCAAATGGAACAGGAGTAAAAATTGATACCGACTCGAGAATTTGACTCGGATCAAGTCGAGGTCAACAATGAGAGTCGAAATTGGTTCAAAAATAGGGCCCAAACCAAAGAACTGATGTTCACACACTTTCCCCCTCAATGAAGTGTGATCATAAGATATTGGTGATTCAATTTCACAGTGTACTGGTACAGGATTCAATGTTGACTCTGGAATAGAGAAAAAATCTGGTAAAGATACCAGAGTCATTATTGAATCACAAAGTGAAATGGAATCACCAACATGAGGTTCATGATCACTTTCACGCTCAAGTTCAATTTCAAGAAAAGAATAACTTGCCTAAATGTCAAGAGATTGATGTGGTCAAGTTCAGGTTGGTATGATGAAATTGAAACTGGATTTCCAAATGACATGATTCTTGGGTCCAATCAGTAGAGTTAGGGATATAAGGATCGGTCAAAGGTCGACAGGAAAGACATTCCAAGCTCTCATTGATCAATTCGCTCATTAGTGAGTCTAACCTACTGATAGGCCGGGTAACAGAATTTGGAGTCAGAATCATGTCTTCCATAATTTTTGCAATTGGTTCTTCTTGAAAGATGAGTATGGAAGTTGATTTTGAAAATTGTGGTGAAATTGTGAGTCCATCGGATTTTGCGATTGCTGCTCTGACTCACGCAAGGGTTCCATACTCAAGTCCAGTATTGATGGTTGTTCATTTGAATCAGTGAGACTGGAAAAGATGAGTAGGATTCTTGAAAATTTGGCTGAGATGATGAGTCCAACATATTTTGAAATAGTTGCAATTTTTCAACAAAAGACTTCCAAACGCTCTTCTAGCGCAGATTCTTCTTCAATTGATGTTCTAGAAAAGAAGTATATGGAGTTTGATTTAGGAAGGATTGTGGATTGAGCAAAATTTTTTGTTGGGACTCAAGAATGGCTTCCATACTCCTTTTGAAATTGGATTTTTCTTTAGTTGGTGGAACAGAAAAGGAGGATATGGATCCAAATCGGGGAAATGAAAATTGTGGATAGGCGGTTGAAATTTAAACTCGGGGAGGTAAATCTCCATTGACTCTTGAAGAGTTGAAATTATTTTAAAAATTATGGTCATAAGATTGGGGGTACGGGTTATATTGAGTCAGATAAATCCCAACTCGGTATATATTATTAGTCCATGTTGTACATAGTCGAGTCGGAGTTATCCGAGTCAAATGAGTCGGGGTGAATATGGATTCATATTAGGATTGAAAAATTATTGTTGTTAAATCCATTTCACAATTTACAAATAAGACAAACAAACAAACAAACAAAAGAAAAGAGAAAACAAGCCTATGCTAGGGTTGACTCAGATCTAGACGACTCCTAACTGGTTAGACTATCTATGGGGGGTATATTGTCAGAATCTGACCTCGAGTTAATCGGCCAGGTAGGGGCAAGATTAGTGGACGTATCCGTGCCGGAGCAACGGGCCTAATTATGCCAAACCACTGTTCTTCCGAGGTTTTGCCTCTCAATCCCCAACCTTAGACACTGATTTGACAAGAGTTAACTTCTGACAACTTCCCCCTTAGGTCAATCTCCTAAATGAGTCCGAGATGTCCCTAGGGGCCAACGTCTAGTAAATTTATTTAGGCTTGGGTTGTGTGAGTGGGAGGTGATTTTGGGCTAAGGGAGGGTAATGACTTCCCCACCTTATGTTGTATTGGGTTTTGCCTTAAGTTTAATTTGTGCAAGTGTGCAATATAGATAAGAATGAACACACAAAGAGAGTAAATCACTCACATATTTTTCCTATGCTGTATGCAATCCCATATGTACACCTCCTATCAATATCACAACAACACAAGAACAAAATACAGTATATTGGAATGAAAATTGACACGTGCCTAGATGCAAATGTCTAAACCATTTTAAAGCATCCAATTTTTCGTATTTTAGTTCTTAAAATTATTTACAGTGTACAGGTAATATAAAACAAAAATTAGTAGCAGAGTATAAGAATATATAAGAATTTACCCAACCACACCAAGAGCAAGTGTGGACTTCTGCAATGTTAAAACTTTAACCTGCACACCAAAAAAATAAAGAGAAAGTTAACAAAAATATGAAATCAAACCGTTCCCATCCCGGCAACGGCGCCAAAATTTGATCGGGGGAAAATCGCGCACAAAATGTGTATGTTTTGAAATCAATAGTTGAAGTGTGTGTATGCTTTGGCTTCCTCGATACTTCCGTTATAGCATAGAGGCTAAAACGAGTCGAATGCATAGGGACGGGAGGCGATAGAAACTTTACTGGTTGATTCACGTGTGTGTTAAAAGCTCTTCAATGTTTGAAATAATCAAAGAAAAGAAAACAAAGAATGGTAAGAGAAGAGTACGGTGAAATACGAAGAAGTGAGAAATATAGAAGATAAGATATTTGTGATTTTGATATATTTCGAAAATAAAGTAAAAAGATAAAGAAACCCATGGCTACAAATTACTAATGACTCCACTAACATGCTAACCTCTTAGTCATAGTTGCCTCACATGTATCATTGGCTATCACTAGTCCTTAGTTCAAGAGCATTACAAAGCATGGCTCATATGTTAACTTTCACATCCAAATTCAACCCAACAAGTGCAAGCTACACTTAAATCATCAAAACTCAATAAGAGCAAGCATGAATAAAGTAATGTTAGCGGTGTTAGAGATTTAGATGTTAGAGTGTTAAATCCATCATCATGAGCCATCAATGGCTCTTGCAAGAGCAAGGCCTAGTAGAGGCTATTAGATTCATGTGGATTATCAAGTAAGAAGTTAGTAAGTTAGCGGTTAGTAGTTAGTTGCCATGGGAGAAAATTAGCTAAACATGTAAAAGGAGTTAGAGAAGAAAACAAAGATAAGTTAAGAGCACCTTTCATAGATTGTCACCTCTATTACAAGCACTCTTGCTTCCTCACCATGTACTGCTCTCTCTCCTATTACAAGATCTAAAAGAGTAGAAAATACAAAGGAGGAAGAAGAACACTAACCTAAACTACCCTAAACTACAACAAATGGAGAAGAAAACTATCCTAAACTCTGCATATTTCTCAATACAGAACCCCAGGGGGGTATATATAGGCACCAGAGAAAAAGGGGTCAGGGAACAAACCCTGGCCCAAAGTACGGCCACGGAAAGGCGGCCATAGCCGCGTTTTCGCGGCTCTTCTAGAGCCGCTCGCGCGGCGCTTCGTGCCACGTGCTGTCCCAGTCTATCCCCTGTCGGATGCAGTTCCTGGTTTCTAATTTTGGGCCCCTGGTTTTGACGAATCAGCTCTCTAAAGTCATGGCTAGATTATAGGCTTTTAACCACCCTTAAATGGTGATTTAGGGTCTTCTTCTTCATTGCACACTATGGACCTAGAAACATACAAAAGATGTGTTTATTTTAGCAAAATTTAATATTAAATAATGTGAAGATGTGGTATGAAATATGCAGTTTTAGAGTCTAATCATTGCTCAGGGAAAATCCTCTAATTAGATCGGTTAAACTCAGTTCAAGTTCAGGTCGGACTTGATATACCTGGCTTATTTGACATGATATTTATGGTTGTAAATATGATTACAACAACATCCGAAATGACAACAGGTAAAATGACAGTGATAAGTGTTAGAAAATAAAAAAATAAAACTAAAGTATGCCAAGAAGGAGTAGGGTGCATGGTTTTCTTAAAGAAGGGAGACGGAGAAAAAAGAAAAGGATGGAGGAGGCCAGGCGGAATGGTCTTTTATAGACATTCAATAACTTTTTTAAAAAGAAAATATCTTTTATCTTCATATCTTTCCTCTGTCTTTGACTTTGAATAATATTTTTGCATTATTTTCTTTATCGCCAAAAAAAAATATTTTTCATATCATATTTGCTATATACGCTCATACATTCCTAATATACTCAGATTATTAACAAATCTTCTATATTTACTTAAAAATTTCTCAGTCAAACATTTCAAGAAGATATCAATCTTGAGGGAACAATTTACATTAATTGACATCAATTGGGATCATCTCTACCCTGTTGAAGATAGACCTCCTCTGCAAGATCTGGAAACACTTTCACAGAAGATGAAATTCGACATGATGTTCTTTCATTAGGTTCAGATAAAGCACCTGGGTCAGACGGGTTCAATATGAGATTTATCAACACTTTTGATTCATGTTGCGCCAGGATTTTTTTGATATCTTCAACGCCCTTCACTCCAAAATCTTGACCTCTCCAGATTAAACAGAGCCCACATTGCTCTGATACCTAAAATGGCAGAAGCGCGAAAAATTGGTGATTTTTAGAACCAATTAGCCTTTAATGGCGTGTTTCAAAATCATTTCCTAAGTCCTTACACATAGACTCAAGCAGAAGACTGGTAATCTCGTTGACCCCTCCCAAAAGACATTCATTCATGTTTATTCCATCTTAGACAGTGGTGCTTCTACCCAAAAAGATCTTGTGCTAACATAAATGGTCGTCTTTCTTCCTAAAGCTTGACTTTGCAAAAGCTTTTGATATGTTAGGATGGTCCTTTCTTATGCAGACTCTCAGAGCTAAGGATTCGGGGATAAATGGTGTGGTTGGATCTATGCTATGTTGAGTTCGGGATTCTCATCAGTATTAGTCAACGATATTCCTGGTGCAAGCCTTTAGATGCAAGCGCGGCCTATGCCAGGGAGATGATCGGGAGAAAACTGCGCACAAAAAGTTTATGTTTTTGAAATTAATATTTAAAGTGTGTGCTTTGGCTTCTTTCGATACTTCCGTTATAACATAGATGCTAAAATGAGTTGAATCCACAAGGACAAGAGGCGATAGAAGCTTACACAGTTATGTTCACTGTATAAAAGTTCCTCAATATTTTAAAGAATAAAAGAAAAGAAAAAAAAAATGAAAAGAGAAAAGTACGGTGAAAAACAAAGAAGTGAGAAACATAGAAGAATTATTTTGTGATTTTTGTTTGTATACCTAAATAAAGTGAAAAAAAAAAGAAAAACCCTTGGCTACTAACTACTAATGGCTCTACTAATAAGCTAACCTCTTAGTGATAGTTGCTTCAAATGTATCATTGGTCATCACTAGTCCTTAGTTCAAGAGCGTTTCAAAGTATGACCCATACGATAACTTTCACATCCAAACTCAACAAAATAAGTTCAAGTTATACTTAAACCATCAAACTAAACAAGAGTAAGCATGGAGTAAAGTAATGTTAGCTTTTGTTAGAGAGTTAGGATGTTTAGAGTATTACATCCATCATCATGAGCCATCAATGGCTCTTGTAAGAGCAAGGCCAAGTAGAGGCTAGTAGATTCATGTGGATTATCAAGTAAGAAGTTAGCAAGTTAGTGGTTAGTAGTTAGTTTGTCATGAGAGAAAATTAGCTAAACATGTAAAAAGTTAGAGAGAAAACAAAGAGAGGTAAAGAGAGAACCTCTCATAGCTTGTCACCTTCTATTACAAGCACTCTTTACTTTCCAACCATGTAACACTTTCTCTCCTATTACAAGATCTAAAAGAATGAAAATACAAAGAGGAAGAAGAAAAGAAGAACTAACCTAAACTACCTTATACTACACATGAAAAGAAAACTGCACTACTCTCTGGATTTCTTCATCTTCAGAACCTCAAGGGGTATTTATAGACACCAGGGGTTCGGGCCAAGGGACAACCCCTGGCCCAAAGTACGGGGCGACCGTGCCCATAGGTAGTGAAAACGTGGCAAAAGCCGCATTTTCGGGGCTGTATCAGAGCGGCACACGCAGCGTCCCCTGCTGCGCACTGCTCGTTTGTCCCCTATCGGCTGCATGTTGCGGTTTCTGGTTTTGGACCCCTGGTTTTGACGAAACTGCTCTTCAAAGTCAATGTCTATATTATAGGCCTTTAATCACCCATTAAATGGTGATTTAGGGTCTTCTTCTTCATTGCACACCATAGACCTAGAAACATATAAGAGATATTATTAGCATAATTTAATTTGAAATAAATGTGAAGATGTGATATGAAATATGCAGTTTTAGAGACTAATCAGGAGACCTATTATCACAATACCTTTTCTTCTTGGGGTAGATGTGTTCTCAGCATCTTAAGTAACACGATTGTATGCGGTCTTATCCAACAATTTGCTCCCTAGAATCCCGTATTCCTTGTCTCCAAAATACCATTGAAATCACCTAGAGGGGGGTGAATAGGTGACTAGCTAATCTAATGATGAATTAATGTGAAATTAAAACAATTATGCAAACTAAAACTATTATGCTAAACACACCAAGTATAAACACAAGAGTGTAGTCGAATTCCCGTGAAGGGCTCTGGACTATCTCCTCAAGATTCCTCTAGATAAGAGTTGAGGTACCGCTATGGCTCTCTTGGTGAATACAAGTGTGAGCAAAAATCCCAAGCATATATCAATTTAAGTACAATAAATCAAGCAGTAATGAATATGAATAATAGAGCATGCAAGATATAAACACAGTGAGAGATAGAGAGAGCTATCGCAAACGCGGGAGATTTGTTTTCGAGGTTCGAGCACCCTTACTCTACGTCCCCAGCCTTCAACACTATGAAGGATTTCTATGAGAATCAATCCCACCGGATCACTCGGTGCCGCAACACCTACAAGGAGTTCGTACTAGAACTTTGGACTTACTAGTCCCCTCACTTGTTCCCGCAAGGACTACACACGCAAGCACACTATCTTGCCGAGGCCGCACCTCTATACCGAGCTCCTACAAGAACTCGAAATAACACGAACCCGCAAGTTCGCCTCCTCAAATACAAGATAGAACACTTTGGTGACTCAACACTTTGATCACCTAAAAACACTCTCACAACAAAGGTCTTTAGATGATTAATAGACAGCTCAAGTGTGTGTGAGAAAACTAGGATTGATTTGATGATGAAAACTCAAGAATCTCTTTTACAAAAACCTCTTGAAAAACTCTCCTTTTGATATGAAGTATTTGGCTCTAAAACAAGTGGAGATAAACACTTAGAAGTGTAGGAACTATCATGAAAACCCACTTAAAATCTTGTTGAAAATAATCCAAGGAACCTCAATTTATATGCTCTCAAAATATGACCATTGGAGGGCAACTCAGCAGGAGATCCCGCTGTCGGTCGACCAGCTAACAGTCAGATTTCTGACCGTGTGCATCGGTCGACCGCCGGTCGACCGAGGCCTGAATATAGAGAGTAGAAGCTCTCTGCGGGTTGACGGGCCAGATCCTAGAGAGCAGAATGGTCGGTCGACCAGCCCTCCAGCCAAACAGGGCTATGCATGTTTGTGCACATCGGTGACCGCCCGGTCGACCGACCTCTGGCTTGGTCGACCGTGCGGTCGACCAGCAGAAGGCCCAGAACACAGGTTTTTAAGGATTAAAAATTGGTATTTTATCTTCAATAAAATCGCATAAATTCTCATAAATTCTACAAAAATAAGTTCATTGATATACTTTGATATACAAACATATTTGATTAAAAATCAAAACATATATACAAACATTTTGAACTATTTTTGTAATATAGAAGTTTTGCCTTAACAAAAACCTGTATTTTTCAAAAATGATTTTTTCAAAACTTTTTCCCAATACAAAAACAAGATATTCTAAATACTTTTGAAGCTTAGTGTGTATGGATATGATCCACTACACATATATGATGAAATATCTATGTTTTGACGATAAGCTCTAAAATAAGTTTTGATAAAACACATGTATATTTTGAAGCTTAAAAATCAAACCGGTATTTTTTTAAAACGAAAATTCTTTTATGAAAACACATATAAATCTTGTGTGTGAGTGTATATGAGCTTGAGAAATCCACCAACTAATCTATCCTTTACATTTTCTCTAAAAACAAATCATGACACTTACAAATATGACAACATCTTTTTGGAATCTTTTCTTG
>JAVJIF010028958.1:0-64593 GCA_038442645.1 Agave tequilana
CCAATAAACATGAAAACTTAAACAAGTGTGTGTGCTGTGAACTTGAGCATACCACAGTATCTAATCTTTACACATGGATCTAAAAATAAACTAAACTAAGTACCGAAGTCTTCTTGACGAACTCGTTTTCAAGCCGACTCGATTCAAAACGTGATCCCACCGAGCTTGACTCCGACGAGTGCTAGATATGACTTTGTCGCTTGGGCTCTTGAATCACTATGTGAGAGCTCCAAAACACCTTTATTGAAGCTAATTACCTACTAATATCTTGGTTAAGGATGATAATTTACATCACAAGATTATTAGTAAACATTAACTTCATGAGTTAATCATCATCAAAAGAGAGTGGAAGGCCTCTGGGCAACAATCTTCCTCTTTTTGATGATGACAAAACTCATGGAGTTATATATGCATGGATTAAAGTAAGCTTCAAAGAAGCTCCCCCTTAACTCATGCATCACAATAAATAATAATATATGACAATGAAGCACATGAATCTAAACAAATATGTATGCAAATATAAGGAGATAACCATGCATAAACAAGCATGAAACACATCAAATTCTTTTCTCCTTTTGTAAAATAAAACAATATACATAAACAAGAAATCTTTTCCAAAACATGCATATATACTGAAATACTTCTCCCCTTTTTGACAATTATCAATAAAGGGGTTAAAGTAAACACAAAAACAATGTTCTCCCCCACAAAGAGGTGAACTCAAATCAATCAATAAAGAGATATATGCGATATACATTCATGAAGAGGAAGATGCTAAGTTAACTTCCCTACATACATGCATTACATGAAGAAAGGATGACAAGCTCTAATTCACATAACACATAATATGCAATGGATAAGAGGAGATGTGAAGCTCCCCTATACACGTGTACCGCATAAAGAAGAGTTGTCAAGCTCCTCAATATAGGATGCACTCAACATGAATCTATATGTAGAAGAGATGTTAAGCTCCCCTTGCATATAGGCAATATAAATCAAAACATTTTTAATTTTCTTATTAAAACAAATTTTGAGATATCTTAGTAAATCAAATTTTAAGATATCAATTGTAAATAAATATTACAATTTTGAATTTTTAATTGTAATAGAAATATTTTGTATCTTGATACCAATGAAAAAATATGGATACCAATTAAAATAAATAAATCAATATAGTGCATCATGATACCAAATTGAAGGTAAATAAATAAACATCTTGATACCAATTGAAATATTTTTCATTTTGAACATATGATACCAAATTAAAATCAATATTCATTTTTCAATTATTTTTCATCATAAAGTATGGGAGTGAAAATCAAAGGTAAATAAAGTACCAATGAAAGATAAAATACGAATTTTCTCCCCTTTATGAAATACAAATAAAACGATGCATAAGCTTGTATTATGACACCAATTGAAACATAATCAATTGAGATAAGATAGTCATTAAAAAAAATCAAGCTTAGCATACCCAAAATTTGTGTTTTCATATATATCTTTGAGCACAAATAAAGCATATATATGTATGAAAAGTTAGATACCAATCGAAATTGATACTATGAAGTGTAAGCATACATATATCAAAAACATCTATATGAGTATACAAAAAAAAATGTCAATATTGATACCAATTGAAACAATCCAATGATACCAATTGAAAACATAATATGATCAAGTGTATAACTCATATTACCTGCCACCCATTTCATGCACAAGTTTAAAAAGATTTTCAATAATAAGCATACAAGGTATGGTCACCCAACTAACCGCCCTTAAATGGGTAGAGTTTTCAAAAATAGGTTTGAGAATATAGTATGTTTGAAAATTCTACCATATGAAGAATACGAACTAGTTATATGAAAAATTTGTAAACTAGTACGAAATCCTTCAAGTAAGAAATAAAACAAAAATATATTTCATGAAAAACATGTAAATCACATAATCATTAAACACTCAATGGTCTATAAAGCACAAATTGTATTCATGAAAACAAAATCATGAGAAATCATTTAAATGAAGTGAGTGTACAAGTTATGTGAAACACATTATCATGAAAATAGTCAATTAAGCTCAAAATTTCTTAAAACATGAAAATCATCAAAACGATTTAATCTTCAAGGTATATGTATGTCTTGTACAAACTAAAGTATACATACATATCCAAACATAGCGAGTCCAGAAAAGTATATGCATGAAGGCAACTGGCTCAAGGAATGTATATGTATAGCTAATAGTTTAGACAAGATGGACATATACATGAAGTTAAAACACAAACATGAGAAACATGTACAAAATGGGAATACAAGTTAAAATGTATGAATCATCAAAATTAAGCTATACTAGTACATTTAACAAGCACAAATGAGCATTTAAGTACAAACATATAAAAGTCTATTTGTGGCTCACTAGATATACAAGTATATATCCAAGTTTTAATGAAACTAACATCCAAACATGTAATCAAATCATGAAGTATAAAACGAGACATAAACCAACATGATAAACATAAATACGATGTAAATGCACATGCATTGAACTATGATATACATAATAGCTAAACAATAGTGAGAACACAACATATGAGTCCATATAAACATGGATGATTTCAAATGCTATACATGCATGTCAATGATCTAATAATCATGGCATTTAACATACTAATTAAAAACATACTAAAACTCAATAATGTGGAAAAACAGTAAATATAAACGGGAGTTAGAGATCGATACCAAAACCGATGAAGGCACCTCTCTAGTTCTCCAAAATAAAGTGGTCCTCCCACCAAACTCCCCTTGAAAGTGGTGCATCTAAATGTCCTCTTTAGCTTGGAACGCATCTACCTCAAGGCACCATTGCTCTCACGTCATGCGAGAGCCCACACCTACATCAAAAACAATAGGGATGGTCTTTGGTACCCATACTCTTTTGGGTCCGTGGGGGTTAGTTTCTTTCCTAACCAAACAAACTTATTTGCTAAATTAGAATCATTTATACGATCATAACAAAATTTAGCAAGGTGGTCCTTACGTCCACAATGTGTACAAGTGTACACATGAGCATACATAGTGTTGTGTACATGAACGTGAGGAGCATGTGTATGCCATGGATGGTGTGCATGCAAAGATAGAACTTGTTTCTTTCGAACCAAAGATTCCAAACGTGTATGGTTTAAAGCACATTGGCTCATAGTGGAGCCCAAACAATCCACACTCTTCTTAAGCATACAAATATCATTTTCAATTGTGGAAGAAGAGGTCATGCAATAGGTGAGTTAGATGGTAAAGCTACATAGCATGACAACATGTGAATCTATATCAATTTTCAAAGATTCATTTTTCTTTAAACAAACTTCTAAATCCTTTGAATTGAAGCAATTTTATTTTCAAAGAATTATTCTCTTTTACAACAAAATTAAGTTTTGAAGATATAACTTTATTTTTCTTCAAAACATCATTACAATCATTTCTATTTTTCAAAATCTCATTTTCCTTTATAGTAAGGTCTAGTTGAGATTTAAGTGAGTCACATTCACTAGATATCTCTTCCTTCTCTTGCAAAACCAAATCAAGTCTAGAAGACAAATTTCATTTTTTTATTTAAAGTAAAAGTCTTCTTTTCAAAAGATTATACTTTTCTAACAATTTTTCACACACAATAGAAAGTTCTTCATTTAAAGCATTTGGGTCAAACATACTCATCACAAGAAGAACTAGCATCATTACCATCTAATTGAGATTCCGAATATACTCAAGGGAGCCATTCCCTTAGATCATATAGCAATGTTGCTCGGATTCTCCACTAGATTCATCCTTCGGTTAGATTGGCAATTGAAGCTTGGAGGAGGTCAACGTGTTCCACAGTGCAAAGGCGGAATCACAGTTAGAAACTAAGCACAGATATTCTTTATTAAGCGTGCTTCTAAGTGCCTCAAGGGCTTGTGCATTGGCCTCTAAATGATCGCTATTATCAAGATAGGATTTCTTGGTAGCGGCAAGGAAAACATGCAAGCCTATGGTTTTCAAATACATGGACATCCTAAATTTTCACATGTCAATGTTGGAGACATCAAACATGGGAGGAGACAAGCAATCCATAAGTGTGTGTAAACAATAAAAATGTGCAAATGCAAATGATAGATTAGCTAACCAAGATCACACTCCAAGATGGTTAAACCTAATATCAGGAGCATAGGCTCTGATACCAATTGAAGGTACACCTAGAGGGGGGTGAATAGGTGTACGACTAATCTAGTGAACTAAATGCGAAAATTAAAACTTAATTGCAAGTACACTTAATGCAACCAACGAGTGTAACCGAATTCCCGGTGAAGGGCTCTGGACGAACTCCTCTTGATTCCTCTGAATAAGAGTTGAGGCACTATATGAAGCTCTCGTGGTTAAGCACAAGTGAGGCACACACAAACAAGCCAAGCATATAATATGAATGAGCAATATGAAATGATGCAATGGCACAATATAAAGAGAGAGTTAAGAGTCAATGGATCAAACGCAAGCAACAAGATGTGTTTCGAGGTTCGAGCACCCAGCTCTACGTCCCCGCCTTCACCGAGAAGGATTTCCAATCCACTAACTTATCCACACAGGACTCCCACACAGGGAACCTCTACTGAGGATTTGGGGCAAATACAACTGAGAGTACACAACTCCTCTCAACCGAATACAAACCTCTCACAGCGGCAACACAAACACCACCTCACGCAAGAGGGGCAGGCCCTTAGCCAAATAACCACAATCCACCTCTTCACTAAGAGGGATACACAACCAATCTCCACCTCTCACTAGAGCACCACTCCACAATCAACCTCTACACAAGAGGGATATCACAAAGAAGGAGGGTTACAACAAGGTGGTATATTTCAACCTCAAACACCTTTTCCCACAAATAAAAGATCCTATAGATAGGATAGGAGATATAACTCAAGTGTGAAAAATAAAGAGTTTGCAAATTAAAAACTCAAAGAAAAACTCTAGGGAAAACTTTAGATAGAACAGAAAATAAAGATCAAATCAATTCCAAAGATTTTTCTTTTCAAATGATTTTCCAACTCTTTTAAAAACAAATAAAGATGAATCCTTTTTGGCTCTAAAAACATTTGAAAACTTATATAAAATACTTGTAAATAGGAGAATTTTGGCTCTTAAAATCTTAGTGTAAAATACCTCTCAATGGGGTATAAATAGCTCCATAGAAAAACTAGCCTTGGGGTGTTTTTCAGCCCTGGCGGCTGGTGGTCGACCAGCCCGGTCGACCGCCAACGATCAAAAATTCGACCGTTGGAGTCTCGGCGACCGGCGTGGCGATCGCACCCGGAACAGAGAGCAGAGCTCTCTGTCGGTCGACCAAACCGGTCGACCGGGCTTTCCAGAGAGTAGAAACTCTCTGGCGGTCGATCGACCCGGTCGACCGACCCTCTAGCTAAAGCTGGCGTGCACGGCTGTGCACGTCGGTCGACCGACTCGGTCGACCGACTTCAAGCACGGTCGACCGGATCGGTCGACCGGCAGAAGAAGCCAGACCAGACTAATCTAGGGATTGAAAACTTGATTTTTTTAATTCTCAAATAAATCCCATAAAATCTCTTAAAATTCACAAAAATAAGTTCAGTATAATACTGGGATATACAAACATGTGTGAAAAATTTCAACACATATTTCAAACAATTTGAACTATTTTTGTGACTTAGAAATTTTACCGAAAACCAAAAATTTATTTTCTAAAACTTGAATTTTTGAATTGAAATTTCGTTTTGTCCAAAACTCATCCAAATACAAAAACATGATATTGAAACAACTTTAAGTATGTTGTATATGGATATACTCCAATGTACATGAAAGATATATATATCAATGTTTTTGATATTAAATCCGAAAAATATATTTTGTTAAAATACAAAACTCCAAACACATGAATAGGCATATCAAAATAAGTTTGTCTAAGATATGAAGCATACATGTATATAGAACAAATCTAATATACATTAAACCATGTAAACTTGTATTGATACTATCTATTCATGAAAACCAAGATCGGTTAAACAAAAAACCGAAAACCAATAAACATGAAAACTTAAACAAGTGTGTGTTGTGAACTTGAGCATACCACAGTATCTAATCTTTACACATGGATTTAAAACATAAACTAAACTAAGTACCGAAGTCTTCTTGACGAACTCCCTTCAAGCCGACTCGATCCAAAATGTGATCCACCGAGCTTGACTCCGACGAGTGCTAGATATGACTTTGTCGCTCGGGCTCTTGAATCACCATGTGAGAAGCTCCAAAACACCTTTGTTGAAGCTAATCACCTACTAATATCTTGGTTAAGGATCTGAAACTAAACATCATAAGATTATTAGTAAACATAACTTCATAAGTTAATCATCATCAAAACTAGAGTGGAAGGCTTCTGAGCCAACATAACTATACGAAGATTCTTGCAGACCTAGTTAATATGGATGTGGAGATCAAAGAAGAGGGCAAGATGTAATTCTTTTGAATTCTCTTCCTGATGAATAGTAAGAGACCTTCGTCCTAACCTTGATCAATGGTAAATAAACACTTAACTATAGTTGTTTGCGCGGTTCGAAGTTCATGAAGAAATCCATCGTTATTTAAATCACGTACAAGTTATGAAATCTAATCTTGCTTTGAAATCTTTTTAGGAAAATTGTATAGCGACAAGAATAGGGTCGAATCCACAAAAGACTTGTTAAAACTTAGTTATTAAAAATCTATAAAATCTTAGGCTAGTTGAGAAATCCTTGGATGAATGTTGGAGTTTTGTTTTAAAAAGTAAAGATCTTTAAGCACTTAAGAAGTAAAGAAGTAAAAAAGTAAAAGATGTAAAAGAGTACTAATGTAAAGGCGAAGTGAAAAAAGCGATGAAGAAAATAAGACAAGCAGGGGGAGAAAGATGGAACTCGGAATTGGTACAAGACTTGTCGCCGTCTTGCCGTCTTCCTCCTCCAAACGCTGCTGAATAAAAGGAGTAGAACAAGTTTTAAAGGCTGCAAAGAAAAGATGACATCATTAATGAAGCATAAAGTAAACATCATTATAGGAATAGAATTGCATCACAAAAAAAGAGAAAGGAGTAAAGAAAGCTTAGAATGAAAACGGTGTAAGATCTTGTAGAAGGAACTCTAAATTTCATTCATAAATCAACATTACAAAACTCTTAATCTTCTCCAATCTCGCATTACAATACACAAAAACTCTCCTTTCTCAGTCTTTTTAGTCTTCTAGTCTCCATTTTTCTCAATGAATAGAGGTATTTATAGGAACGGGGAATAAGAAATAGCATCAGGAGATAGAGGGAGCAAACGCTCCCTTAATTCAAAAGAATTGCCACGGAAACGCAGCTTGGGCCGCGTTTTCGCGACTTCCTTTGGCCGTAGAGCTAAAGAATGGGGGATCTTGTCCGTTGAATTATCTTATATCCTTTTATCCTCTGAAGTTCATATTCTACTTTGAATTTTGACTTTTTATCCATTTATCCTTAGCGAAACTGATTTGGTCTTCAAAAATTTCATTTTTCCCTTGATTTTTAATGGTATTATTTTATCTGGAAGATCCAGATCCAGTCTTTAGATAAGATGACTTCTAGAACTTTTGATTTGAATTGATCCTTTTTAATTACTTTATCTTCAGTTGAAGATTTAAATCCTCTAAGAATCTGATTTAATTGACTAGGATTTGTGCTTATCTTCTTTCTATCATATCTACATGAATTTAAACATTAAGACAAGTGAGTTGTACGAATTATTATCGAATAAATGTAGGAATGCAGTAACAATTATGCAATATATGTATCCTAACACACTCTCACACCTATCTTTTGCTCATCCTCAAGCAAAACAAAGAGAAAAGAAAAACTAAACTGGACTAACCTAACTCACTTTCGTAAGAACTACGGTTGCACTTAGCACGTACAACAAGCCATTAAACCTCTAGGTTACCCCTAGAGGACGAATTTTATCTCGTGAGGATTTTCAGCAGATTACACCCTTAAAATCCATAAAGAAAGAGAAATAAATTGTTAGTATTTTTGAAAATGCATTTTAAAAAGATGAGAAAATATTTGAAGTATTTTTACAAGATTTTAAGCAATTTATAATTATAAGAGCACCGAACTATTTGTCTCTAAACTTAGTCTCTATTCAAATATTAGTTATCAATCAAGGCTAGAAATAAAATTGTATTCTCATCTAGTCTATTATTTTTTATCTAAGCATATGCATCTTATGACCGTGAATACTTTGACTAAGGGTTTTTTAACTTTAACTCTTATATCTTATTTATGTATATACTGGTGGTAATATTCCTTAACTCCCTTAGGCTTTCTAATTTTCTCATGTCACGAGCCTTAGTCGGTGACTCCCAAACTGAACGATTTAGGGCACGGGGTGAGAAAATACCCTAAGGACTTAGGACTCGAGAAATTAAGGCCACAAAACTAAGAATTTTATTTGATGATATGAACCACTTTTAGGTGTGAATAATTATGCTTTATGAGGCACAAAAACCCAACTTAATCAGAGGATTCTTATTATTATATTTATTTTTTCTTTCTTTTTTTTTATTTTTATAAGGCATAAAAATCTTTGTTTTTGAACCTATGTGTGTAAGTGTATAAAATATGCATTTTTCATCAAGGTAAAAATCAAGAGTAAATTACTTTTTCAATTTTTCTTCCTAATCTTAAATATATCAAACAAGTATTCTTATTTCAACCAAATATAAAAAATTCTAATTATGATTCTCTTATTCCTTAAAATAAACTAAATTTCTTAAAAAAATAAGTCAAAGTAATATTTTTCTTTTCAAAAAGTTTTTTTTATATACAAGAAAACCTATGTTAGAACCCTCCCTCACACTTGTCTTATGTATTGTCCTCAAGGTATGAATGAATGCACAACATGATACAATGTGTCCTCACATATTAAATGATATATACTGGTTTTGGACAATAAAAATCAAAATAAGTTTTGATAAAAATAAAACTTAAATACATGAACTCGATACATCAAAATAAGTTATTTAAGTATATGAAGCGTAAATGTATATGGATGAAATCTAATATACATATAAACTTGTTTTGATGAAATTTATTCATGAAACTGAAAGATGTATTTTAAACTCAAACCAAAACGGATAACCCAAAAATTAAAACTATTTAACATGAAAGATAATATAAATATTTTTTTGTGTGTGTATGAGCTTGAGCAATCCACAACTAATCTATCATTTACATTTTATCCTAAAACAAAAAATCTTAAACTTATAAACTCTTAACTTAAGTCTTCTTAAAAATCTTTTCTTGAAAATCTTCTTCTCCATCTTTACTTGATCCATGAGCTAGACTTCTCTTTAAGTATTTGATACGATCTTGAAGCGCAAGCTCTTAAATCAACACGTGCTAGTTTTAAAACTTGACTTCGAATCTTTTGTTGAAGCTAAACACCGACTAAGATCTTGATTAATATCTGAAACTTATTAAACACAAGATCATTAGTACTATAACTACATGAGTTAATCATCATCAAAACTAGAGTGATGGGCCTTTGGGCCAAGAATCTCTCCCTTTTTGATGATGACAAAACTCATAGAGTTATATATGCATGATTAATAATAAGCTTCATAGAAGTTCCCCCTTAACTCATGCATAGCAAATAAACAAATAGATATTCAATAAAATGCATAAACAAAGTATTAAAAAAATAAATATATATGCATAAACAAAAATAAACATGGATATATAAACTCTCTCAATTCTTCTCCATTTTTTTGTCAACTCATCAACATTGGGAGGGACATATGGAGGGACAAATAGTGTTGCATTGAATTGATTTCCTTATGAAATTGATTATTAGAAGATGGTCCTTGAAATGATGATAATCCCACCATATCCTTTTCATTGAGAAGATTTTCATGAAAGTTGGGATAGTTCCGGCATCCCAGATTGTACGTTTCACTGAATGAATTATTGTTGGCGTGGGATTGAGGAATATATTGAGTACATTTGCTTGCTTCGCTTTAATAATTGGCAATCCTGGATATTGTTCAGCTAAGTGGTCTTGACTGTCACAAAGGACTCAAACGGGAGACATCAGTGGCTTAGATGATTCGAGAGCCGAAGATTGTGCTCCCTTGCTCATTTCTAAAGTTTCAAGTCTTCTCATAACTGCTGTTATTTCGGCATCAGTCTTAAAATTAGGGTTGACTCTATACATGCCACCCTTGTTGGTGTTAGGTGTGATGGTGGTGGGTTGCATAACATCAACAGAGTCCCATTTTAAAGTATTTTCTTTCGCCACTTCGAAAAATTGCCATGTATCATTGGCGGTTTACTAGTGAATGATCCATTGCAAAGGGACTCAATCATGGACTTAGTTAGGTAGTCTAAGCCATCATATAACATTTGGATCAAACGGATCTTTTCAAATCCATAGTGAGGACACTCAAGTAAAAGAACCTTGAATCTTTCAAAATATGTGAAAAACATCTCCTCTTGTAATTGATGAAAGGTGTTGAGGGTTTGACGTATGGTAGCAGTTTTCTGCTTGGCATAGAACTTCCTATAGCATGCTTCAGCTAAATCTATCTAAGTGAAAATTGAACCAGGCTGGAGAAAAAGAAACCAAGCTTATGGCTTTTCCTTCAGGGAGATGAGAACAACCTTAGTTTTAGGGATTCCTCCGTCATTTGATTATACTTCATGGCTCCACAAATATTCTCAAATTCTCTAACATGTTAATATGAGTTCTCATTGGTCAAGTCTCAAAAAGCTGAAAGCATTTGTATCATATTGGATTTAATCTCTAAATTTACCGTAAGGGCCAGCAAAGTGATAGGAAGGTTAGGTGTACTTTTAAGATACATGATTATGGTCATTTGTTGAGTTTCATCTGCATCACCATTGTTGCAGTATGATCAGAAATAGTAATGGATTCTAATCGACCCTTAACACGAACTCACTTTCACATGAACCAGGCTACTGCCTGAAGAAGGATTTTTTAATCTTAGATAAGATTGCACATAAGATGACTCAAGCAATCAATTTCAATCAAGTGTTTTATTTATCTTGAATTTAATTTGAAGTAATCAATTTTCAGTCACTAGTCTTAAGAGAAAAAAATTCTCCTAGTTAGACAACTCCTTATTGGGTTGGAAGGATTGTGAGTTTACCGGTTAAACCCGTCAAACAAATGATTCAGTCCTTCCTCCAGGCTAGGCACCGCCACAATGGCTAAGTCACCCTTCTAAGACAAGGAAGTTCCTCTTCGAAAGCTAAAAGTGTTCACCGGAGTCTTCCCACAATAGTTCCACTTAAATTGAGCTCGAAATCCTAGTGGTCAAGTTCTAATTGATTTTAAATTAGTTCAACCTAGAGAAAAGCTTTTATGCGTTTGTGATTTTAAGCGAAGGAACAGGTAATCACTCCCGACCTTATGTGAGAGGGGACAGCTCTTAAGATCTTTTTATGCAATATGCTCTAATGTAGCACAAGTTCAATCAATAAGCACCTCCAAAACCTCACTTACAGGAGATTCATGGGGAGAGTTAGAAAATACTAACCTTTTCAATGACTCTGAAGCAGACAATTTTTTAATTTTAATTTAGCAATAGAATTTTTTTTAGCAAGCAAGCTCCGTCCTGTTATGCAATTTTTCACTTGTTCATGCAATATCCTTACAAAATACAATTTTGAAATTAAACCTTAGGGATGGAAAAGAATAATAATACAAAGAAATTTTTTTGAATTTTAATTTTTTAAAGATTTAATTTCTAAATTTTTTAATTAGTTTTTTTAATTTTTAATTTTTAATTTTTTATATATAAAACTAGAAACGTTAATTTTCAAAAAACCATTTTACAAGTCCCCGACAACGACACCTAAAACTGTTCGCGGTTCGAAGTTCATGAAAGAATCATCGTTGTTTAAACCACGTACAAGTTATGAAAACTAATCTTGCTTTGAAATATTTTTAGAAAAATTGTATAGTGACAAGAATAGGGTTGAATCCACAAAGATTTGTTAAAACTTAGTTATTAAAAATCTCATATAATCTTAGGCTAGTTGAGAAATCCTTGGATGAAGGTTGGAGTTTTGTTTTAAAAAGTAAAGATCTTTAAGCACTAAGAAGTAAAGAAGTAAAAAAGAAAAAGATGTAAAAGAGTACTAACCAATGTAAAGACAAAGTGAAATAAGCAATGAAGAAAATAAGAGAGGCAGGGAGAAGAAAGATGGGACTCGGAATTGGCACAAGACTTGTCGTTGCCTTGTCGTCTTCCTCCTCCAAATGCTGCTGAAACAAAGAGAGTAGAAGAAGTTTTAAAGCTGCAAAGAGAAGATGACATCATTAATGTAAGCATAAAGTAAACATCATTAAAGGAATAGAATTGTATCACAAAAAAATAAAAGAAAGGAGTAGAGAAAGCTTCGAATGAAAACGGTGCACGACCTTGTAGAAGAAACTCTGAATTTCATTTATAAATCAATATTATAAAACTCTTGATCTTCTCCAATCTCGCATTATACAACAACAAAACTAAGCCATCTGTCCCAAGTATTTGGGGTAGGCTACATGAACCAAAAGAGAATTACGCTGGATCGAGCATGGATCAACTTTCTCCACTCATTCCTATCGAGTAATATGCCTTCACTAAGACCTTTAGCCACTATATCATGTCATATTACCTCAATCAATGTTTCTTCGGTCTCCCCTGTGCTCTTTTAACTTGCCATAAATTGATATGCTCTACTCGCCGGACTGGCGCATCTGTAGGTCTACGTCGCACATGACCAAAACCATCGTAAGCGGTTTTCTCTCATCTTCTCTTTTATAGAGGCTACACCTATCTTAGTACAAATATCCTCATTTCTCACCTTATCTCTCCGCGTGTTACCGCACATCTAACGAAGCATGAGCAGCTCTGCTACACTCATTTTCTGGGCATAATGTCTCTTTATAGCCAAACATTCTGTGCCATATAACAAAGCTAGCCTAATAGCAGTCCGATAAAACTTTCCCTTCAGTTATAACGGAATGTTACGATCACATAAAACTCCTGTTGTACTCCTCCATTTCAACCAGCCGGCTTGGATCGTATGATTGATATCACTATCGATCTCCCCGTCATTTTGGATAATAGAACCTAAGTACTTAAAATGACTGCACATCGGTATTTCTTATCCATCTAGTATCACAATACTATAATCTCATATTTCTTGTTTACTAAATTTACACTCCATACTCTATTTTGGCCCTACTTAATCTAAAACCTCAAGATTCTAGAGTTTGCCTCCATATCTCCAATTTGATATTTACCCCAGCTCTCGTCTCATCGACTAAGACAATATCATCAGCAAATAGCATACACCACGGTATTTCATTCTGAATGGCTCTAGTAAGCTCATCCATCACTATGACAAATAAGAATAGACTCAATGCAGATCCTTGATGCAATCTAATTGTGATAGAAAAATCACTTGTTATACCTCCACAAGTTCTGACATTATAATACACAAAAACTCTCCTTTCTCAGTCTTTTCAGCCTTCTGGTCTCCATTTTTCTCAATGAATACAAGTATTTAGGAAAATGGGGATAAGAGATAGCGTCAGAAGAAAGGGGAGCAAATGCTCCCCCTAATTCAAAAGAATTATCGCAGAAAAATGCGGTGGCCTTCCTCTATCCGTAGAGTCAGAGGATGGGAGATCTTGTTCATTGAATTATCCTTTATCCTTTTATCCTCTCGGAAGTTCAAATTCTGCTTTAGATTTGACGTTCTATCTTTTTATCCTCAGCGAAATTGATTTGGTCTTCAAAAATTTTATTTTTTCCTTTGATTTTTGATGGTATTATCATATTTGGGAGATACAGTCTTCAGATAAGATGGCTTCTAGAACTTTTAAATTTGAATTGATCCTTATTGCTTTGCTTTATCTTCAATTGATGATTTAAATCCTCTCAAAAATCTGATTTAATTGACTAAAATTTGTACTTATCTTCTTTCTACCATATCTTGCATGAATTTAGACATTAAGACAAGTGAGTTGTACGAATTATTATCGAATAAATGTAGGAATGCAGTAATAATTATGCAATATATGTGTCCTAACAATAGTGATGTGTCAGCTGCCCTTGTAAATTACAAAGTAAGAAGGAAGGAGAAGTAGTTTTCTTCCAATGGTACATCAGCTGAGGTATTGACGGCAAGAGGTAGAGTTCCAATCGGAAAGAAAAAGACGAGTGTGGGAGATCAAAGTCCAGACTAGATTTTAGAGATATGAAGAAGAACCAGTGCGCCATCTACAAAGAGTTAGGGCACCAGAAAGTTAATTCTCCAAGAATCAAAGATAAGAATAAGGAGTCAAAGATCGAAGTAAATCTTGCACAAGTGATTAGTACCCAATTAGGTAGTACTTCACAAGCAGATGGTTCGGACTCAGACTCAACGGTATTTTCTTTCTCAGTCACTATTCCTACTATTAGTTACTCAGGTGAGTCTGAGTGGATGCTAGATACAAGAGCTACCTACAACAGTGATTGATTTTCTAATTTTGAGAAACTAGATGAATGTTCTGTTATCATGAGCGATGATCAATCATGAGGCATGGAAGGGATATATACGATCCTTATCAAGATGTTTGATGGGATGGTGGAGAATTGAAGGAAGTGAGGTATGTACCTCAGATGAAAAGAAATCATATCCCAATTGGTGTCTTGAAAATAGTGGGCCTTGAATTATCTATAAAAGATGGTGCTATCAAGATGACTAGAGGCTCAATTGTGGTGTTGAAGAGCGTCCGATGCAATAACCTATTCTACTTAAAGGGTAGCACAGTTACAGGACAAGTGGCGACTTCAACAAATTCAGATGATGATTGCAATCAGCTTTGACATTTGAGACTCGGACATGCAGAAGAAAAGTTTTTGCAAGCTCTTGCAAAGTAAGGTTTACTGAAAGATGTCAGTAAACATTGTGTCATCAGAAAGAAGACCAAGGTGAGATTCCACACCGCGACTCATTGCAACAAGGGGATTATAGATTATGTTCACACTGATATTTGAGGACCTACTAAGACGACATCTATTAGAGATAACTACTATTTTGTGTCTTTTATAGACGAATACTCTAGGCGATGTTGAGTATATACAACAAAGCACAAAAGAGAATTCTGAAGTTGTTTGTGGAGTGGAAGAGGAACATGGAGAACAGTACAGAAAGGAAGATCAAGGTACTCCTTTCAAACAATGGAGGAGAGTATACGAGTGATCCTTTCCTATAGCTATGTCATGATGAGGGCTTAGAAAGACACATCACAGTAAGGAAACACCGCGGCGAGATAGGGTGGCAGAAAAGATGAACACGACCTTGCTAGAGAAGGTTCGATGCATGTTATCCAACACCAATTTAACAAACTATTTTTAGGCTGAGATATTGGCATGTGTTTCTATCTCGTTAACAGGCTGCCTTCGTCTGTGATAGGAAGTAAAACTCTTTTAGAAGCATGGTCAGGAAGAGTTGCTTAGGATTATGATTCTCCACGGGTATTTGGGTGTCCGACCTTCTATCATATCGAAGAAGACAAGTTGGGCCCGAGAGCGAGAAGAAAGGGTGTGTTTGTAGGATTCAAGAAAGGTGTAAAAGGCTACAAAATTTGAGATACAAAGGACAAGAGTTTATCTTGAGCAGAGATGTCACATTTGACGAGGCTTCAATGATGAAAGCCCACGAACTATCAACAAGTGAAGAGTGAAATGATCGAAGGGATATCACAACAGGTGGAGAATGATGCTATTTCATCATCTCTAGAAAGATCTGTATCATTTGAGATCATACCCATAGTGACACAAGATAGTCGTCATGTAGCCGAGTAGGATGCTGATGATGATGAGAATCAAGAACAGACTATGGGTAAGGTTCAAGAATCCATTGCAGTTGGAAGAACCTGGAGAAATCGACGTAAGCCTAGTTGGTTCACTATAGATATGATTATGGTCTATGCTCTCTCAGTCCTTGAGGAGTCGATCACGTCTACATATAGGGAAGCTAAAATCAGTTCAGAGTCCAAAATGTAGAAGGATGTCATGATTGAAGAGATGAGTTCTCTATATAAGAACAATACTTGGGAACTGTCAGGTTGCCCAAGGGAAAGAAGGCGATCGGTTGTAAGTAGGTGTTTGCAAAGAAACAGGGATCCCGCGATGGTGATACTATATGCTACAAAGCCAGATTAATAGCTAAAGGCTATGCTAAAAGAAAAGGCATTGATTACAATGAGGTATTCTCACCTGTTGTAAAGCACTCGTCAATTCGAATTTGCAGGCACCAGTGGCACAGTATGAGTTAGAGCTTGATCAGCTCGACGTGAAGACCGCTTTTCTCCATAGCGCTTGAAGATGAGATCTATATGTCTCAGCCGACGGAGTTCAAGGCTACAGAAAAGAAACATATGGTATGCAAGCTGAAAAAATCACTTTATGGATTAAAATAATTACCGAGGCAGTGGTACAATCATTTTTGACAGCTTCATGAGAGGCAAGCTACAGGGTGGAGAGTTTGCACATTGTGAGGAGTTATTCAAGATCCTTCCAGTTGCTTGAGCTCGGTGCAGCTTGTTTGGATGAACTACAGATAGTTTGATCCCCTGCGCAGGATACTTAGGCAGCCATATTGGCCCAGCCTCGATGGAGTCGACATGGTACTATGTTGTGTTCAGCTCAAATTTGAGAAATCTTCATCAGGTGGAGAATTGTGGGGAGAGAGTGTAAATACTTGATGGTAGAGTTTTTTAACTCATTGGAGATAGAATGCAGAGAGATCGGAGTTCAAAGGTAAAAAAGAAACTATGTTCCTAGCTGAAGATAGAGAACTGGTCGACCGGGCGATCGACCGGACATGCATAAAACGTGCACAAGGAGTTGCGGTTGACATGACTGAGACTGTCAGGAGTTACGGGAAATCTCGGTCGACCGACAAATCGACCGTAAAAGGACCCGATCGACCGACCGGTGGACCGGAAGACGCGGGTGACAGTTTCCTAAATTGATTCAAAGTTCGTTTCTGATCCGAATTTGAATCGTTGGTTTTCTTAAACTCTAGAATTCTATGCCTATATAAAAAAGAGGTATTGCCTCCTGCTATGTATCCTAAAATTTGATTTATTTTGAATAAAATTTCTCACCCTTTTTGCCCCGAGGACGTAAGCAAATTGTCAAAGCTCGTTAAATTTTGTGTTCTAACTTTTTTCCTTTGTTTTTTTTGTTCTTGTGTTTGGCGACTACTCTCTAGTGATTTTCTCCTCTACGAGGGGATTCCAACAACTATATATATATATATATATATATATATATATATATATATATATATATATATATATATATATATATATATATATATATATATATATATGAGAAAAATGTATATCAGCCTGCGGCTGAGAGAACTCTCTCAGCCTGCGGTGACGTGGCTCAATTTTGTCACCCCACTAACTTGCGGCCCGCTTATAGGAAGAAGTTAAATTACCAAATACCCCTTATGAAAAGCTACTCTTTCGGTAACTTTTGTTATTATTTATTATTATTTGCCCAAAAGGCAATTTTTGGAGCGCACGTTGTCAGACTTAGGTTATTGTTTATTATTATTTTTTTCCCTTTTTTTGCCGCTCTTTATAGGATTTAGGTACAGTCATCTACAGTGCAAACATAATCTACTGCGACCTTGGTCGGGTCGACACTACGACCAAGGTCGCAGTCATCAACAATGCAAACATAATCTACTGCGACCCAGGTTGACACTGCTACCAAGGTCGCAGTCATCTACAGTGCAAACGCAAACAACTGCGACCTGGGTCGACACTGCGACCAAGGTTGCATAAGACTACAGTGCAAACACAAACTTTTACAGCGACTCTAGTCGACACTGCGACCAAGGTCGCAGTCATCTACAGTGCAAACATAAACAAATGCGACCAGGGTAGACCCGGGTCGACACTGCGACCAAGGTCGCAGTCATCTACAGTGCAAACACAAACAACTGCGACCCGGGTCGACATTGCGACCAAGGTCGCATAAGACTACACTGCGAACACAAACTTTTACAGCGACTCTAGTCGACACTGCGACCAAGGTCGCAGTCATCTACAGTGCAAACATAAACAAATGCGACCAGGGTAGACACGGCGACGAAGGTCGCATAAGACTACAGTGCAAAAATAAACAACTGCGACCCAGGAATGATGAAGGAAGTTTCATATACTGCGACCATCGTCGCATTCGTCTAAAAGGAAAAGTCCCAAAAAAAAAACATTCTGAGACGCACAGATCTGAAAATAAAATTTTAACAACTGCGACCATTGTCGGGTGAAATTTTAGAGCTGAAATTTTTTTTTGAAAGGCAACTTTCTTACATAAGGTAAAAAAATGTGACAGAGGCTATTTTCGGAAGATACATTGTTGAGGTGACTGACATTAAATTGGGCAGGATTTTTCATCTTTTTGTCCGCCAAATTTTATGACAAGTGTGTGGTTATGATGTTGCCACGTCCTGCCGGCTGAGAAACTCTCTCAGCCTGCCGGCTGAGGTACAGTAACCCATATATATATATATATATATATATATATATATATATATATATATATATATATATATATATATATATATATATATATATATAAGATTGATCAACATAAGTCAAACTAGTTTCTGTAAATTAAATATCAGTGGCAATTGAATCTCGCGTTGCTGGCATGGAGGAAGAAATTTTCTCCACTGTAGTTGCATAATCTTGAAGGAGGTTAGTTAAAATTATTGATGTTGAGATGAATCTACAGAGTTTGCACAATTATGACTCATATAGGTGGTCATGTTTCGAATTCGAGCACTTTGTGGCATATATGTGATTAGTTTAATTGTTTTTTGGTATCCCTAAAAACAAAAGTTAAGCCAGTTAGTTCAATAATGCAAACTAATTAACAATATTGCAAAAGAAGTATACTATGTGCTTAGTCTTGATTATGTTGTGTCCATGAAGAGTAAAGGTAGACATTTAGAAAATCTACTCCATTAAAATTAAGAGCTAGATTCCAAGTATACAATACACTTGGTGCATAATTCATATTTATCATATACAATGTTTCATTTTGCCTGCGTTCATGCTCTCAACGCTCAGCCAATGTTTCTTTAGCCTTTTCTGATGGTTGATCTATCTTGTTTTGCATGCTCTGCTTTCCACAGCTGGGTCTGTTGCTCTTTTCTACTTTGTACATGCTGATTGCTTACATTTTGTGACCCTTGATCATTGACAATCTGATCTGTTGATTCAAACAATTTGCCTAGTGTTTTATTTCAGTTTTCTTGTTTTTTTCCTCTCCATTCCATCTGCGTGTCCTTCAATCGTTTTTGCACTTTGCCCTTCAATCATTTGTGCACTTTGTTCTCTCATACCTTCTGAAGCTTGATCACTGGCAATTTGGTTGGATATCTTTTGATAATGTGAGGTAAAATAATAATTTCTTATACCAGCTATAATTTTAGTAAATAATATATCATTAACATAATCACAAGTCTTTTTAAGTTTGGGTTCATTACTCATTATGGTGTGTTTGGTTATAGAGAAGTGGGGAAGTGGGAAAACTCGTTTCTCACTTCCCTTGTTTGTTTTGAATCGGAAATGGGAAATGTAAAAACCCTTTTCTTTTTCCCTTTTACAACTCCATTTTGCACTACCATTTTTCCCTTCAATAGTGTTACAGTTAATTTTGGGGGAATTTAAATTTCACTTGTAATAAGATATAGCTCAAAACAGTTAATTTTGATGTCATGTAAATCTCACATGCAGTTCAATTACAGTTTCAAAACGTCACTTCAGAATTAATTTTTAATTTTAATATTATTTTATGGTCAACTTTGTGGACATTTTTCCACTTTCACTTTCTTCTTCTTCTTCTTCTTCTTCTTCTTCTCCCATAACCTGATTTTCCATAGCACATTAGTTACAATCTCATTGCTTATCTCTTTTCGTTGACAATTTAGTTTGAAACCAAATTTACAAGAAAGTTCTGATATGAAAAGTAAAAGAATAAAACTACCTAAAGAATCCACCGTGCAGAACAAAAAGAACGTTCACAGAGTAAATAATTAAAAAAAAATAAAGTTGAGTAAAATGGGCCTGTTTATGGGAGAACAAAATAAGAAATCACTTCTTACTTTTAAGAAGGAAAGCAAAAGACCAGAAAGTATTCAAAAGTTCAACTTTTCAGTAATTTTAAAATGGATACAACTACAAAAGGGCACATAATTAGAGAAAGAAAGATAAGTGAAGAATATGCTTTTATGTTCATTCAAAAATTAAACAAAACTTCTCATGTTTCTTTAAAACAGTAGGACTTTTTCTCTCATTTCAAAAAAAAATATTCCAAGTAATACATTTCAGACTTGGTTTATGCAGCGAATCACCATATAAACAACAAATCTCTGAGTGTAATAGTCAAAATTTGACCCTTGTCAGGATAGCGACACACGTCTAGTGACAAGAACATAAACCTGCTCCCGGAAATCCGTTCCGAAGCCTCCGCCACCTCATTCAAATATATCTTTTATCCTCAGCTCCGAAGCCATACCGCCTTCTGGAGGCACTCCGACGCCAATCCAACAGTCCCACCACATGACAGTAACTCCCTCCATCCAACGGTAGATTGAGACGGATCTCGCAAATCGTGAAGGCAGTTAAGCGCCCTTATCTTCTTACTCGTCCAGGACTCCGTAACAACTCTGCCAGCTAGCTCATTAAGCAGCTGGGGATAATGTCGGGTGATCCTCCAGCGTGTCAATCCCAACTACCAAAACTCAACCCAGATGGCTATAAAAATCAACAGATTCGAACTGATCCGTTGAGATCTGCATTTATCCACATCCTCTCCACTGTCTCGGTGATGTACAAATATGCCCTTCTCCTTCGCTTTCTTAATCCTCAGAGCACATACCACACCACACGGATAGTTCCCTTTACTAGTCCACCACCACAATTCACTGACAGTTTTCCTCTACCTGGTCCTCAATCCTACCTCCTATTGATTCTCACGCCCGAGGGTCTTCGACCGGCACCACACCGATGCTCCAACCTGAAAGGCGTCTTTCCTTTTTGTGTGCTCTGACAAATTCGATCGGGTGCATTTAATTGTTTGTGACGAAATTTTGTCCCTCACATCAAGCTTGAAGCTTAAAAATAACCAAGAATGCCCAAAATAAATGAACCAAGTCTACCCCTAATATAGCCTTTACTGCAAATCTTTAACAGTGTCTGTCTTGTTTCACCCAAGATTCAAACGTGCTCACAAAATCCAGGATATAACTCCAAAAAATCACTTGCTTACCAAATCATCATTACTTAAAACAGGAAAGAGCCTATTTTGTTTTCAGAAAAATGGGCTGGAAAGTCTGACACACCTGGGCCCCACGATTTTTTTAATAAAGTTTGTTTGGATGTCAAAATTTCAAAACGAAAAAGTGGTTGGTGGGATCCGCAAACAGTTGGGTTCGTACGTGTTACAGTAGCTCAGCGGTTTCTTTCGCGAGGACCGGAAAAACGCTAGAAACCCAATGTTCCTGGGGCCGCGCTGGAGCTATTCATGGAAAAGCTCTCAAGTGGGCCCCACCGCTGTTTTCCCCAAAAAGAAATTCTCAACCCAAACAGGCCCAAAATCAAATCGTTCAAAGAAAGCCATAATCCTTTTCAAATTGCAAACTTGATAATGGAAACAACATCATAACAATCAACTACAACAGAGTTACAAAGGTTTAAGTATTGTTAACTTCGAAACAGAAATTAAGATATAAAATATAAAATAAGAAAGAAAAAAACTGAATGCATAGGATGCCTTTAGCCCTAGAAAGGGAATAACTCAATGAGAGGACAAGGGATGGGCCCTTAAATTTACATAGGGAGAGTGAGATATCTGAGTCAAGTTAGTAATCTATGTTACGTGGGGTCGCAGGAGAAAATTTTCTGCTTAAAAAATTTAGCATTTAGATCACAATCCCTATACATTTTTGCTATTTTTTCTTGTTTACTTGTGCTTGCAAACTAAAACACACCAGGTAAGAACTAAGAGAATGGGAAGAAAAGCATAAATGGCATTAAGCTGAATCAATCATGAACATTAGTAAAAAGAGTAAGTGGAGAAATAAGGACTTGCCTCTCTTGATACTCTCTCAGGCAATGCAACAAACACCTTGAGAGCACTCTACTCCTCTCCACACTCACACCCCATCCGATGCCCATATGATATGGCCTGTTTCCAACATCATTATGGCCTTTGAAAGAAGCAACAAATCTCAGCAAAAAAACCCAAGATTCTTGAGAGTAGAAAATTATTTTGATCAAAAAAGAAAAGAAAGAAAAATAGAAAATCAAAGGAAGTGTTGGGGACCTTATTATGAGTTTCTCCCCTGAGCAATGAACCTTTTCCTGTTGCTCCTGCTTTGATTTGAGAATGGGCGGTGGGCAATGATTTTTAAAATTCCCAAATGTGGCCGGCTGCTGGGTGTAACGACTAATATAACTCGTCGGTTTATAAGAATTACAAGTATGTAGTGGTGTTTTTCTAAATTGGGATATGATGAAAATAAAGCCTTAGTGGAAGGTCTGACCTCCTTTTCTCCAAGAGAAGAAGGTCTATTTGTACTGTACTGTAGGCCCTGAGGTGAATGAGGCATTCACGAGATTTGCTGGCTACACGATCTTCATATGCGAATTTGTTGTAACGGTCGTAATTGTTGGCGTGATAGTTGAGATTGCTTGCATAGAATTTCGCAATTGTCCGCCTTGAACGCATGGCGTTGCACATCTTCAACTTGAGATAGAAGAGGAGGCGTGATTACCAGTGGAGATCTCGGGATTGTTACTGAGGGCTTCCGGTAAAGTCGTGGATATTGGTGTTAGCCCAAGGGTCATCACTCTAATTTTAATGATGATTAACTCACGTAGTTATAGGTACTAACGATCTTATGATATTTAATTTTCAGATATTGATCAAAATCTTAATCAGTGTTTGGTTTCACTAAAAAAATTTAAAGTCAAGTTTGAAGTTAACATATGTGATTTAAGAGCTCAAGTGTAAAGATCACATCAAGTATTCAAAATGGAGTCTAGCTCTATGAGATATAGTTTGGATCACGTCTGCTTGGAGAAGAAAATCTATAAGAAGACTTGCACCTTGTGTTTGTGGGTTTAGAATTATTATAAAGAATAGCTTAGTTTTGATTGCTCAAGCTTACACACACACAATAATTTAGTTTTCACTTTAACCCATTTTTAGTTTCATTTTAGTTTCATGAATAGATTTCATCAAAAACAAGTTTACACTGATTTACACGTGTATTGGATTTCATCCATATAAATTGGTGCTTATATTGTATTTAAGAAACTTATTTTGGTGAGTTGAATTCACAAGTTTAGTTTTGTTTTATCAAAAGTTTATTTCTTATAAAAACAGTTTTCATATTTTTTATGTGATACTCTTTTATTGTTTTGATAATAACTTTCTAATCTAACATTTGATTCATGTGATTTTTGTTGCATTACAAAGTTAAGTTAAAGGGCTTCAATATCTTCCTATAGAGTCATTTTTAAATTACAACATTTAAATCTTCAAATTTTGATTTTAAAACTGATTGTGCAGCAAGACTGTTGACATCCCTTTATTCTTGTCGACAGCATTTTATAGAGCTCAAGTGAGCCTGGCCTGTCGACAGTCCTGCCGATAGTTGATTGTTCCGCACTGACAGTTTTTTAGTATTTTGATCATAACATTTTACTCTGATATCTGTATGATTTGATTCAAGTTGCATTACAAAGATAACTTAATTGTCTATAATATCATCCTATATGATTATTTTCAGATTCAAATATTTAAGTTATCAATTATTGATTTAAATTTAGCCTTTATACTGAAAACAGTTTTCACAGATTAAGTTTGACATCTTTCAGTATATTAATCATATTTTTCAAACCCAATATCTAATTCATATGATATTTATTTCATTAGAAAGATAACTTAAAATCTAAAAATTCTTTGTATATTACTTATTTTCAAATTCCAATGTTTTGACCTTCAAAACTATGTATGAAGTTCACTTATGTGCAGATCACTTGGCCTGTCGACAGCCCAATATAACTGTCGACAACACTTGGTCAAAACTTGCATGTTTTGCCCTGTAATGGTTAGTTTTGGTTCTCAAACTTGTCCAGGTTCATTCCCAACGGGTTTTTAAACATTTCTAACATATTTTTATTGCTTAGATTTGCTAGGAATTAGTCTTTAGCTCTCTCCTATAAATAGGATTGACTAGAGAGTGTTTTGAACAAGAAATTTTATACAAGTTTTTCACAAGTTTTCAAAAAGATATTTTGTAAAAGTTTTTAGTGCTTTTCATTTCATAAATCTCTGTTTTCTCTCACCTACATTTGAGCTCTCATTTCTATCTATTCTATAAGTGAGGTTGTAAGAGAGTTTTGTTTGTGATCAAGTATTGATCATCGGTGTTCATTCTTTGTAATTGAGTTGTTGGAGGTTGCGGCCTCGATCGAGCTTTTGGGCTCGTGTGTTTATGTTCTTGCGGGAACGAGTGAGGAAGCTTGTAGGTGTTGCGGCACCGAGTGATCTTACGGAATCAAGTTCAATTGTAATCGAGGGCGATTATAGTGGAATCCTTCATTAGGTGAAGGCGGGAACGTAAAGCAAGTGGCTCGAATCTCGATGATAATCCTCTGTCTTTGTGATTGGCTTGTGTTTGATCTCTCTAACTCTTACTCCTTTATATTATCGCACAAATATATTTGTTGTTTTTATTCTTCTCTCAAGATTATTTGTTTGAACTCTCTATATACCAAGAAAGTAATTACACACCTTAACTCTTATTTAAGAGGAATCATGAGAGAAGTTCAGAGCCCTTCACATGGTATACAGCTTCATTTCTTGGTTGTGAGTTTGGATTTATTTATGTGTTAATATCTTTTTGTAGAATTATTGTTGATCAGTATTTATTTTTTCGTATAAATTAGCATATCACCTATTCACCCCCACTCGAGCTGATTTCAATTGGATTGTTGGTGACTCTAGAAAATGATGCCTCCGGAACGGAGGGTTCACTTCGCGATAGCTCTGGGTGGCATAACTTTGGAGGTTAACTTGATTGGGCTGGAGTGATTCTGAGAACTATGGATGCTCTAAGGAGATGTAACGGAGGCAGCTGATTGTTGCGAAAACTTTAGAAAAGGTACTTGGTTGCTTGGACAGTGTTAACATCTTTCTGGGGGTCAATTTTGACCACTATAGATGCCCCTGCTCTTTCGCTTGCCGAAGCCTGATGAAGGAAAGTCGAAGAGTAGAGTTGGTTGAGATCTTTGAATGCCTTGGATTCTTCTGGATGCCTTGGATTCTTCTAGATATTTGAGAATGGGAGGATCTGGTCCATTAATGTAAACCTTTAGGATTTCGCCTGGAGATTGCGTGACTGGATAACAGCTAGCGTGTCTGTTGATTAGCTTAACATGAAATCTATGACTGGCGTTTTTTTTGAATCTTGGCGCCATAATAACGGAGATCGTGAATGGCAGAAGCGGTCGATATCTTACATATTTGGTTGAATGAGGATCAAGGGATGTGGACTGACATTTTTGGGGATTAGATATTTGAATTGGGGACATTTTGACTCCTCTATCTATTAATAAGGTAGAGCCTTACAGTGAAAGTCACTTATATTCTTCTCTAAAAAATCCTTACTTCTAAGCCTTTTGCTCTGTGAGTTGTCATGTCGTTCTTTTTCTTTGTTCGGTGGAGGAAAGAGAGGGAGAAGATGTAGATGATGGGAATGGCTGCCGGGATCTTGCTGTTTCGGAGTCTGCTTGGCACAAAATATCAGTCTCATTAAGAGCTTATCATATCAGCTTTCGTGACAAGGCTATGCTACCAGGAAGGACAGGCAGGGCCTTCCAATTTGACCTGGTTTGTTCATCTGAACTCCGATTGGATTAATCCGGCTCTCATCTGGGCTCGGTATTTTTCTTTCTTGGTATCACGAATGAGGAAGGAGAAGGGCCCATTTTGGACAGTCACGAAGGTGGATCCGATTGTAAAACACCTAGAGGGGGGGTGAATAGGTGATAATGCTAATCTAGAAACTAAATGCGGAAGCTAAAATAATTTTACAATCACACTTAATACAACCAACAAGTGTAGCCGAATTCCCCGTGAAGGGCTCTGGACTAACTCCTCTTGATTCCCCTAGATAAGGGTTGAGGTGCTATATGAAGTTCTTGTGGTTAAGTATAAGTGAGGCACACACACAAGCAAGTCAAGCATATAAGGATGAACAATACGAAATAATGTAAGGCACAACACAAGCAAATATGATGTGATGCTAAGAATGATGCTATGCACAAATAAAAGAGAGAGTTAGAAAGACAATGGATCAAACACAAACACAAAGATATGTTTCGAGGTTCGAGCCCCTAGCTCTACGTCCCCGCCTTCACTGAGAAGGATTTCTAATCCACTATCTTGTCCACCGAGGACTCCCACCGAGGGAAACTCCACCGAGGAGGATTTTTACAACAAGGGAGTACCGAACTCCTCTCTCAAATACCGCCTCACAACCGAGGGGTAGACCCGTAGCCAAACAATAACAAACACCTCTATCGAAGAGGGTTACAACCAATCTCCACCTTTCACTAGAGGGAGCAAACACAAGCCTCAACCTCTACCAAAGAGGGAGCAAACCAATCACCCGATCAACCTCTACCAAAGAGGGATACAACAAAAGTAAGGGTGTTTACAATAAATGGTTTCTTTCAACCACAAACAATCTCTCTTTCCTCTTTTTCACAAAACAAGATCCTAATAGAATAGGATAGAAGATAAGCTCAACTGTGAAAAAATTAAGTGTTTTGATCAAAGAAATACTCTTGGGAAAATACCAAATAGATATTGAAATGAAGAACAATAAACCAATTTCCCAAAACCTATTTCCTTTGAAAATAACAAAATACTTAAAACAAACAAAATGAATCTTTTTGCTCTTTAAACTCTTTTGAAAACTTCTTTTTAAAACCAGAGAGTAGGGAAAAATTAGCTCAGAAAATCTTGGCCAAAACCCCAAGAAATGGGGTATTTATAGCCCAAACAGAAAACTAGCCGTTAGGCTGATCTGTTAGCCTGACAGGCTTGCGGTCGACCGGCCGGTCGACCGCCAACGGTCAAAAATATGACCGTTGGAGCAATCCGGTCGACCGCCCGGTCGACCGCCCAGATACAGAGAGCAGAGCTCTCTGGTCCGGTCGACCGCCCGGTCGACCGGCCCACTGTGCTGCCAGACGTGCACAGCTCTGTGCACGTCGGTCGACCATACGGTCGACCGGGCCTTGGTGCGGTCGACCGTGCGGTCGACCGACCTGGCCTGTCAGCCACTGTTCTGGGTCAGAAAAAAATGTTAAAAATATTTTTTAAAAATCTTTTATCTCTTCTAAAAATCCCAAAAAATAGTTTTACCAATTTGCATTGATATATAAACATGTGATAAAAATTTCAACTCAAATATCAAGCAATTTGAACTATTTTTGTGTTTTAACATTTTTACCAAAACCAAAACATGTATTTTATCAAATTTGAATTTTTCAATACATGAATAGGAAAGTCAAAATAAGTTTGTTTAAGAGTTAAGCATGCATGTATAGAATGAAACTACTATATATAAACCAATTAAACTTGTTTTGATCAATCTATTCATGAAAACAAATATTGGTTAAACCAAAACCGAAAAACCAATATCCAAACATAAAACGTGTGTGTTGTGCACTTGAGCATATCAACTATTCTTATCTTTATATATGGATCTAAAATACACTAAACACTAGGATACCTAAGTCTTCTTGACAATCTTCAATCTTTAAGTAGACTCGATCCAAACCGTGATCCACGAGCTAGGCTATGTATGATCTTGATGTTCGGACCCTGGAATCACCAAGTGAAAGCTTCCAAACTCTTCTTTTTGAAGCAATCACCAACTAATATCTTATTACATGATCTGAAACTAAAATCACAAGATTATTAGTAAACATAACTACATGAGTTAATCATCATCAAAACTAGAGAGGAAAGCCTCCGGGCCAACACCGATTTGGTCGCCGTCTTTCATGTCTGGCAGTCTTCACTCCGGTCGAGGAGCTGTTGCTTTGCGCTTGGAGGCTCTCTCCTCGTGGTGAGTAACAGGAGAGGAGTATGGAGGGTATTTCTCGAGATGTCGCCGATAAAGCACTCCTCCTTCTGGAATTCTGACCTCTTCCTCAGAATAAAGGGTCGTGGTGTGATACCATTACCAGCTTGTATGTCTTGTCAGAGTCTATCTGGCTTCCTAAGAGGCATGTTTTGGGTGGAGAGGAGAAGGTTCTTCATCCGAAGGATCTCTCATTTTTGTGAAGGAATTTCTCAGAGCATCCTCCGGGATCTTTGGATAGTGGAGTGAACAATAAGGTTGTGCTTCCGTGAAATGTTCTCCGATAGACAGATCTTTGTTTGTTTCAGCATCAGGGACCAGTTTGGTAGGGCTGGATGGATAGGAGGGTGATCATGTGTATTTCTTTTCAAAAATGTACACACAAAAATATGACATAATCTTGTATTACTCATGTTAGACGTAATCAAGTAAATTTAAAGTAATGTAATCAGAATGGAAATATTTGGAATAAATATTTGTATTTGGAATGAAAAAGGGTGCATAAACCTTGTCTGATTTATTTTACCATTTGTGTTGTTTGGAATTGACCGTGTCTCCTTGGAGTACATGTCTTTAACTCCAGAATGTTTGACTTGGCTTGTGGATGGTTTGATAGGTTTGTGGTGTTCCCAAGTGGGGGTAGTCCCATCAGTGGTACTTGCAAATTTTTATTCTTCGAGCAGGGAAAACCCCAACTGTGGAGTTGGGCCTCTGAGTAGGAGTAATCCCAGCAATGGAGTCGGGTTCAAAGTTGCCTCCATGTGGGGGAAATCCCATCAGCGGAGCCGTGACCTTGGGACTCTGAGAGGGAAAAATCCCACAGCATAGTTGAGCCTTCGAGTTGGGAAATTCCCAGCAATAGAGTATGAAAATGATCGGGCTCTGATTGGGAAAATCCCACAGCTGAGCGATGATGCGTAGAAAACATGCAATAATGCAATTCAAACTAAATGTTAGATGCAATATTACAAGAATAGTTTGGGACGACAAGAGTGTATATGCTCAGATTTTAATCACACGAAACTAGTACATTGAGGGATAATCCCAACAAAGAAACCCTCACACACACACACACACACACACACACACACACACACACACACACCACGTGTCTCGCGTGATCATCGGCTAAACATACACAGCCATATCCTCCTGGGATGAGTAATATGTACACATTCACAGAGGTGAGGTTTAGATAATTCTGGGGTGATTGTACCTTCTCCGGTACCTTTGTTTCTTCCAGCCTGCAATTACACAAAACTAGTTCATCTAGGGGATAATCCAAATAAGAAAACCCTCATATGTGTCTCTTGTAACCATAGGCTCTTCGGTTACCTATAAATTGGAAAAGGCCTGAAGTGAGAGTGTCACCCATCGATAGATTGGATGCGTCAAATTCGAGTAGGGGAAATTCTAGCAGCGGAGTAGTGATCCGGAGCTCGAGCGGGGAAAATCCAAGCAGCGGAGTTGGACCTTCGAGTAGGGGAAATCCCAGCAGCAGAGTCAGGGTAACGGTTACTTCTAAGCTGGGGAAACCCTATTAGCGAAGCGTGACCTCGGTAAGGACCTGAAGTGGGGGCATCACCCATGACAGACTGGATGTGTCAACTCCGAGTGGGAAAAATCCCAATAGCGGAGTGGCGATGGGCCTCCGAGTGGAGGAAATCCCAGCAATAGAGTTGGCCTCCGAGTGGGGAAAATCTCAGTAGTGGAGTAGTTTCGAGTGGGAGAAATCCTATTAGCGAAAGGCCTAGACATAGTCCTCTGAGTGGGGAAAATCTGAGCAGCAGAAGGAATGCCTCCGAGTGGAAAAAATCCCAGCAACGGGATAGTCTACAGTCCCTTCCGAGTGGAAGAAATTCTAGCAGCAAAAGGACTGACTTCGAGTAGGAGAAATCCGAGAATCGGAGTAGTTCATAAGGACTTCTGAGTGGGAAAAACCCTAGCAGCGGGAGGACTAACTCCGAGTTGGAGAAATCCCAGCAGCGGAGTAGTTTCGAGTAGGCGAAATTCCATCAGCAGAAACCCTAGACACAATCCTCCGAGTGAAAATCCTAGTAGTAGAGTAGTTCCGAGTAGGGGAAAATCCCATTAGTGGAACATCTAACTTGGAAGAGTTACAATGGTTAGGAGCAAAAAAATATTATTTTATTCAATATTAGAATGAAATACATGGAATTGTAGGGATAGGAGTACTGCTATGTCTCTTGAAAATGTGGTATCAATCAATCACCTTGTGTTGAGTGACCAGGTGTTGTGGCTGGGCAGGCGTGTCACATTGAGCTGTCCAGATCCCGAAGGCTGCTTTGGAAGTGAGAATGTACTCTTTGAGGAGATCTTATTGGATGAGCTCTTTCAGGTACTTTCGGAGGGCCCAACAATTAATGGTCTTGTGTCCCTTGTAGTCATACTAGGAGCAATATTCTTCTGCTCCGGGAAGAGAAGGATCGTGCCGGATTGGTCTCGAGCACTTAACACACAGCTGGTCCTTAAAGGTGTTGAAGACCTCGGTAATGGGGAGCTTCAACGGAGTGAAATGTTATTCCATCAGATTGTAAGTTCAGAGCGGATTTGATGAAAGAATAAGGAGTGCATGTTTCTTGAAGGTAAGTTGCCCCTGGTTCTGATCTTGGGAGTGAGCGGAGGCTTCGTGCGGAGACTTCGACTTTATCCGACATCACCATGCTTTGCGGTATGATTGAAGGAAATCTTCATTACTACCTCCAGCTGGATATAGGGCTAAGCTTGTGATAAGATCTCGCTCATCTAAGTGACATTGTGTTTGAGGAGGTGCTTATATAGGGGGTGAGAAACTTGCAACCCATTGATGAATGCGAGTGTAGAAACATCCTCATCGCAGTTAGAGATTTTAGCAAGTTGGCTTTGGAAGAAGCTGATGGTTTGAAGCTTTTTCTATGCCTCATCTTGACAGAGAGGAGATGATGGATGTTCTTCTTGGCCTCATGGCAGGAGACATACTGAGTGAGGAATGCCTTGGTTACCTCATCAAAATTGTGGAGAGAGCGAGACGGAAGAGAGTAGAACCAATCTGATGTCACACCTTTCAGACTGGAGAGAAAGGTGATGCATAAGAATGGGCTATTGCGGGAATAGACAACCAGTTGGCCCAGAGGCCCTTCACCTTAGCTTTGATGATGACTAAACTATGAAGGTTAGTTTGCTAATGATCTTATGTTTAATAAGTTTCAGATATTGATTAAGATCTTAATAGAGATTTGACTTCAACAAGAGATTTACAGTCAAAGTATTGAAGCAAACAAGTGTCGATTCAAGAGCTCACATCGTAACGATCGCATCTAGCTTCCTTGGATTAAGTTTGGATCGAGTCATCTTGGAGATGAAGATCGACGAGTAGGCTTCAGTTTGTTTAGCTTAGTTTTTGTTTAGCTCTTGTGTGAGAATAGATTAGTTTTGATATGCTCAAGTACACTCATACACAAGTTCAATAGTTTTTTGTTTCTGTTTAACCGTTTTAGATTTTCAAGAATATTTTCCTTGTTTTTGTTGGCCCAGAGGCCTTCCACTCTAGTTTTGATGATGATTAACTTATGTAGTTATGTTTACTAATAATCTTGTGATTTTAGTTTCAGATCATTAATCAAGATATTAGTTGGTGATTAGCTTCAACAAAGGAGTTTGAAGCCTTTCACATGGTGATACAAGAGCTCGAGCATCAAGTTCATTCATATCATTCATATCATATTTGCTTGTGTTATGCCTTGCATTATTTCATATTGCTTATCATCTTTATATGCTTGGCTTGTGTTTGTGTGCCTCACTTGTACTTAACCACGAGAGCTTCATACAGCAACTCAACTCTTATTCAGAGGAATCAAGAGGAGTTAGTCCAGAACCCTTCACGGGGAATTCGGCTACACTCGTTGGTTGTACTAAGTGTAGTTGCAAATTAGTTTTAATTTTTGCATTTAGTTTTTAAATTAGCATTATCACCTATTCACCCCCCCTCTAGGTGATTTTAATTGATATCAGAGCCTACGCTCCTCATACTTGGTATAAAAACCTAGGAGTGAGACCTTGGTTTGCTAATCTATCATTTGCATTTGCACATTATTTGTTTGCACTCATGGATAGCCCTCCTATGTTTGACATTTCTAGACTTGATATTTGGAAGGCCAAGATGAGTTGTCATTTGAAAACCCTAGGATGTAAAGTTTACAAAGCCATTACCAAAGAATCCAACCCTCATGATAGAAAGCATATAAAAGCTAATGCAATAGCCCTAGAGGCACTTAGAGCATCACTTCATAAAGATTATTTACATGTGTTTGCTCACTATGATTCGGCTTGTGCAGTTTGGAGCATTTTGACTTCTCTCGAGCTACCAAAGATTATCGAAAGGAAGAGAAGATCTAGAAGAGATGAGTCCGAAGAACATTGCTTCATGATTCAAGGGAATGCTCCCTTGAGGTACACTCGGACACTCAACTAGATGCTAGTTCTAATTCATATTGTAATGAATGTTTAAAAGCTCAATCTATGAATGATGAACTTGCTAAAAATTGTGAAAATTTGATTTCCAAATACAAACTATTGAAAAATGATAGTCTTGTTTTAAAAAAAGAAAATAAAAATTTGTCTTCTAAAATTGAGATTGTTTTGCAAGAGAAGGAAAGGTTTCTAATGAATGTGACTCACTTAGATCTCAACTTGATCTTGCCCTAAAAGAGAATGATTTGTTGAAAAATAAAAATGATTGTGAAATAATTTTGAAGAAAAATGAAAACTTTTCTTCAAAAGTTAGTTTTGTTTTAAAAGAAAATGAATCCTTGAAAATGAAAATTGCTTCTATTTCTAAGGATTTAGATGTGTGTTTAAAGAAAAAATGAATTTTTGCAAAATAATATAGATTCACATGTTTGCCATGCTAGGGTAGTTTCACCTAGTTCACCTATTGCATGCCACACTTCTTCTTTAATTGAAAAAGATATATCTATGCTTAAGAAGAGTGTAGATTGTTTGGGTTCCACTTTGAGCCAATGTATTTCGAGTCATACACGTTTGAAATCTTTGTTTCGAAAGAAACAAGTTCCATCTTTTCATGCACACCCTCAACGGCATACACATGCTACTCACGGTCACCACCATCACACATTTTATGCTCATGTGTACACTTGTACACATTGTGGACGTAAGGGCCACCTTGCTAGATTTTGCTATGACAGAATACATGATGAAAATTTAGCAACTAAATTTGTTTGGGTTAGGAAAGGTACTAACCCCAATGGACCCAAAAGAGTGTGGGTACCAAAGACCACCCCTATTGTATTTGATGTAGGTGTGGGCACTTACATGACGTGAGAGTTGCGGTACCTTGGAGTGGATGCGTTCCGAGTTTCATGTGGACTATTTGGATGCATCACTTTCAAGGGAAGTTTGGTGGGAGGACCACCTTGTTTTGGAGACATAGAGAGTTGCCTCATAGGTTTTGGTAACGGTCTTTTACTCCTTATTTATTTATGCATGTTTTTCATGTTCATTATTTATAGCATGTTTTAGATGTTTATAGATTATTATGAAAATGCCTTGATTATTAGATCCTTGACATGCATGTATAGCATTTTGAGACACCCATGTTTAATATGGACAATTACTTTAGTGTTCTCTCCATTGTTTAGCTATTATGTATTTCATAGCTCTAATATCATGTGGATTTACATAATGATTGTTTTTATCATGTTGATTTATATCTTATTTTATGCTTCATGTTTTGACTATATGTTTAAATGTTAGTTTTCATTAAGACTAGGATTTATACTTGTACATATAGTGGGCCACAAATAAATCTATATATGTTTGTGCTTGAATGCTTATTTGTACCCATTAGATGTGCTAGTATAGTCTAGTTTTGATGATTCATGCTTTTAACTTGTATTCCCATCTTTGTACATGTTTTCCATGTTTATATGTTTAACTTCATGTATATGTCTATCTTGTCTAAACTATTGATTATGCATATACATCCTTTGAGCCGCATGCCTTCATGCATATACATTTGTGGACTCGTAGTGTTTGGATATGTATGTATACTTTAGTTTGTACTTGACATACATATGCCTTGAAGAAATCGAGTTTTTGATGATTTTTGTGTTTTAAGGAATATTGAGCTTTATTGCCAAATTTCATGATTTTGTGTTTCACATAACACTTGTGCACTCACCTCATTTAAATGTTTCTCATGATTATGTTTTCATGAGTATGTATGGGCTTTATGGACTTTGAGTGTTTAGTGACCATGTGATTTACATGGTTTCATGAAATATAATTTTATTTTATTCCTTACTTGAAGGATTTCGTACTAGTTTACAAGTTTTTTTTCATTTAACTAGTTGTGGGATTCTTCGTTATGGTAGAGTTTTCCAAACATACACTATTTTTCAAACCTATTTTTGAAAACCCCTACCTTCCAAAGGGCGGTTGGATGGGAGACCATGCCTTGTATGTTTTATATTGAAAATCATCTTAAACTTGAGCATGATTGGGTGGCAGGAAATATGAGATATACACTTGATATTATTTGTGTTTCAATTGGTATCATTGGATTTTTTTTCAATTGGTATCAATATTGACATTTTTGTATACTCATATATTTGTATGTATGTATGCCTTCATTTCCTATAGTATCAATTTCGATTGGTATATAATTTTCATACATATATATGTTTATGCTAAAGCTTGAATTTTTAATGAATATCATATTTCAATTGATTAGTTTTTTTTCAATTGGTATGTTAATACAAGCTTTTGCATAATTTCAATTGGTATTTCATAAAGGGGGAAAAAACTCATATTTTATCTTTCAATTGGTATTTTGTTTACCCTAGATTTCCACTCCCTTACTTTATGATAGAAAATGAATTAAAAAATTGTAGAATATTATAATTTCAATTGGTATCATATGCTCAAAAGAATAATACTCTTTATTGATATCAAGATGTTTATTTGAATGTTTTTAATTGGTATCAAGATGCTTTTACTTCTTAAAATTGGTATCAATGTTTTTATGTTTCCTTTCAATTGGTATCAAGATGCACTACTTTGACATATTTTTTTTTTGGTATCTTAATTGATTGTCACCCCTTATTTACATCATTTTTGTTTTTAGACAAAATGGGGGAGAACATTGCATTTATTATTTTTAACCCCTTTGTTAATTCTTTGGTTCGAACAAAAAGGGGGAGAAGAATTTATTGATTTGTTTTTACTTTAACCCCTTTGTTGATGATTGACAAAAAGGGGAGAATTATTTGAGTTTATATGCATGTTTTATATGCATGTTTTGTTTTTATTTATTAGTTTGTCGTTTAATTGATATCAAGAGCATTTCATTGTTATTAAGAGCATGTTTTTATTGGTATCAAGAGCACGTTTTATGCATGATGCATTTCATGTTTGGTATCATTTACATGTTTGTGTATTTGGTATCTTATTTTATGCATGTCTATGCATACATGTTTATAAGCTTTCATCTTATTGCTTATTTCCTATGCATGAGTTAAGGGGGGAGCTTCCTTGAAGCTTAACTTTAATCCATGCATATATAACTCTATGAGTTTTGTCATCATCAAAAAGGGGGAGATTGTTAGCCCAGAGGCCTTCCGCTCTAGTTTTGATGATGATTAACTCATGTAGTTATGTTTACTAATAATCTTGTGATTTTAGTTTCAGATCATTAATCAAGATATTAGTTGGTGATTAGCTTCAACAAAGGAGTTTGAAGCCTTTCACATGGTGATTCAAGAGCTCGAGCATCAAGTTCATTCATATCATTCATATCATATTTGCTTGTATTGTGTCTTGCATTATTTCATATTGCTTATCATCTTTATATGCTTGGCTTGTGTTTGTGTGCCTCACTTGTACTTAACCACGAGAGCTTCATATAGCACATCAACTCTTATTTAGAGGAATCAAGAGGAGTTAGTCCAGAGCCCTTCACGGGGAATTCGGCTACACTCGTTGGTTGTACTAAGTGTAGTTGCAAATTAGTTTTAATTTCCGCATTTAGTTTTTAGATTAGCATTATCACCTATTCACCCCCCTCTAGGTGATTTCAGTTTTCATGAATAGATAGAATCAAAAGAAGTTTTACATGGTTTATATGTATGTTGGATGTCATCCATATACATTATTATTTCATATTGTAGAAAAACTTATTTTGATGATTCTAATTCATGCGTTTCAAGTTTTGTTTTTAACAAAACTTAGTTTTGGATTTAATGTCAAAAACATAAATATATTTTTTTATATGTGTATTAGATTTTATTCATACACACTATGCATCAATAGTTTTTTAATATCTTGTTTTGCATTTAAACAAGTTTTTGAGAAATAATTTTTCATTTTGAAGTCTTCTCAAAAACTCCTGAAGACAAAAATAAAACGAGATTTTGAAAATACAGTTTTGGTTTCAAGTTTAATTTCTATGCCTAAAAAATAGTTCAAATAGTTTATAATATGGGTTAATCTTTGATCAAACATATTTGTATTTTAAGTGCTTACATGAACTTATTTTTGTGAACTTTATGTGATTTTATGGGATTTTATAGGTATTTAAAAGACCAATTATTTTAACCTATAACCCTGATTTTTGGGCTACTAACAGTCGACCGACCGGTCGACCGAAGCCTGGATCGGTCGATCGATCGGTCGACTAACATGGCGGTCGACCATTCCAGAGAGTCTGCTCTCTAGAAATGGCCGCGGTCGACCGACCAGAGAGTTAGCTCTCTGGTTCTGGCCTCGATCGACCGGGCGGTCGACCGACCAGAGAGTTAGCTCTCTGGTTCTGGCCTCGATCGACCGGGCGGTCGACCGACAGGCAGTTTGCCTTGGGTCGGTCGACCTACAACCCCAACGGTCAGAAATCTGAATATTGGTCAGTCGACCGATAGGCAATTCTGAGCCTATTCTGGACCCCAACGGTTATATTTTGGGAATCCTATAAATATGAGTTCCCTTGACCTGTTTTCACTAAGATTTTTAACAGAAAAATTTCTTATCTTTTCAAGTGTTTTCAGCAAGTTTTTGAAAGAAATTTTTGTTCCAAAACTCTTATTTTTTACCGTTTCAAAGTTTTTAGAAAATCAAAGAAAATCAAGTTTTGGGAATTTTAGTTTTTGTTCTTCAATTTCATATCTATCTAGAAGTTTTTCTCAAGTATTTTCTTTGTTGTTTTATTTTCAAATACATTGTTTTCTCACATACTTGAGCTAACTTAAATCTATTTTTAGGATCTTTGTATTGTGAGAAATATCCTTTGAGATCACGAAGAGAGAGTTTGTGATCATTTGATCATCAAGTTTTATTTCTTCTTTACTTTGTGCTAGGCTTAGTGTGCACCTCTTGTGTAGAGGTTAGTGTTGTAGAGAAAGGAGTTGTGTCCAGGTGTTGAGTTATAATTTCTCAGTGGAGGTCTCTTTATGGAAGGTTCTGTGTGGACATAGTGAAAATCCTTCTGTGTGAAGGTGGGGACGTAGAGCAGTGACTCAAAGCTCAAAACATATCTTGGTATTTGCGTTTGATCTACTATCTCTCAACTCTATCTCTCTTATATCTTCCATTGTTTTACATTGCTCATATCATATACATACTTGGTATTGTTTGTGTGCCTACACTTGTGTTGAACCAAGAGAGTTTCTAATAGCACCTCAACTCTTAGTCTAGATGAATCTGGAGGAGTAGTTCCAGAACTCTTTACGAGAAATTCATGCTCACTCTTGGTTACACATAGTGTGTTAGTAATTAGTTTTTAAATTCTGCATCATTTGTCTTAGATTAGCTTGTACACCTATTCACCCCCTCTAGGTGTACTTACAATTGATATCAGAGCTAGCGCTCCCGATATTCTGTTTAACTACCTAGGAGTGAGATTTTCATTTGCTAATCTAGCTAGTTGCATTGCACACATACAGTTTATGCACTCATGGATTTCCTTGCCCCTCCCATGTATGATGTTTCCAACATTGATATGTGGAAATTAAGATGAGTGCATATCTTAAAGCCCTAGGATTGCATGTTTTTCTTGCCACAATTAAGAAATTCTATCTTGATAATGATAAGCATATACAGGCAAATACACAAGCATTGCATGCACTTAGGCATACACTTAGCAAAGAATATCTTTCTATTATTTCTCATTGTGATTTCACTTTTGCAGTGTGGAACACATTGACCTCTCCCAAGCAACAAATGACAAATAATATGGAGAAGGAATCTAGTAGAGATGAGTCTGATCAACCTTGCTTCATAGTCCAAAGGAATGACTCTCTTGAGGTAATTTCAGACGCTCAACTAGATGATAGTGCTAGTTCTTCATGTGATAATAATGCTATAATGCACATGCTTCAAATGAAGAACTATCCATATTTTGTGAAAACCTGCTTTCAAAATACAAACTTTTAAAAAGCAAGAGTTTTAAATTAAAAAATAAAAATTCATTTTATAAACTTGACATGATTTTGCAAGAGAGGGTTGAGATTTCAAGTGAAAGAGATTCCTTGAAAACCCAACTTGACCTTACCTTGAAAGAAAATGAATTTTTGAAAAATAAAAATAATTTTGATCTTGTTTTGAAGAAAAATGAGGTTTTGTCATCAAAAATAGATTTTATTTAAAAGAAAATGTTTCTTTTAAAAACAAAGTTGTTATAATTTCAAAAGAATTGGAATTAGTTTCAAAGGAAAATATTTCTTTGAAAAATGATTTTTTCTCTCATGTTTGTCATATTTCTATTTCTCCATCTACTAGTGATAAATTGATTGAGGCAAAACCTGCACAAAGAATACGAAATTATAGAATTTAAGAAAGGAGATGTGCAAGTGCTCAATTCTTCCGCTATAGCAAGTGGCTATGCGGGTCGTGATCCACAAGGAGGGTTTGCGATAGAAGCGTTTACAGTTTTATTGAAATCGTTAAGAAAATAAGCGAAAGTTCTTCTCTGTTTTATGTTATGAAAATGAAAAAGAAAGTTATCTTAAAGTTAAAAGAATATGAAAGATGAAGAGGGTGGAAAAATCAGAAAACGGTGAAAGAAAGCGACAAGGAGGTGAAAAGGATGATTTAGAAGAGGTATTGTGTTTTAATTTACAGAAATGAAAGAAAAGAAATAAAAACAATTGCTTACCTTCTTTTCGTCAAAAGCTTACCTTGAGTCTTCAGCGACGATTTTACCTTGAAGTGGAGGCATTCAGCGCATAGCCCATAAGATTTGAGTATTGGTCTTCGTCCACATTACATCATCAAGACTACTTCAAGAATGAAATGATACAGAGAGAGACTCTATTCCATCGTCATGAGCTATCGGTGGCACTCGCAATGGCAAGGCTCTTTCGATGCTTTTAGACTCACTTGGAAGACGATTGTACGAAAAAGAAAAGTAAAATAGAAAAGAAGAAGAAGGAGAAGACTAAAAAGAAGTACAAACACAAAAAGAACATCGATTCGATTTCATTACAATCAAAGAAAAGAAATAAGTCTTACACCGGTGTCACTCCAGCTCAAGCTTCAGTCTTGTTCTTCGATGAAAGTCGATCTCCTCTGAATTACATAAATGAAAACTAAAATTACATAAAACGAAAGGCTAAAAACCTAAACCTAGAAATGAAAAGCTTGCCTAAGTCCTATCTCTGCATGGTCCTCCCTTTTGCCTTTGAGTGCAGGTATTTATAGGAGAAATGGAGGGGGTAGAGGTGGATATTCAGTTCTGATCTGCTGTTTGTTGGCTTGTTGATTGCTGAATATCACTTAACAACTGACAGAATTAGAAATAATGATCAACATAAAAGTTATAGCTCTGTCAGTCTGCTTTCTGGATCATCTTGAATCATCAGAATTGAGATTCTTTAGCAAAAGTTATGATTCAAATACTAAAATGTATCCAGTCAGAATCTGAATCAAACTTGCTTGATCTTTGCTTCAACCGATCGATTCTGAGAGGATTCTTCTCAACCAGTTTTCAACCTCTTGATTTTTCTCTGATTTACTGAGTGTGAATTAACTCTGATTTAATTCAGAATTTTTGTGGGCTTTGGGCTCATTTTTCTTTATCTCCTTAAAGAATGGGCCTGCAAATAAATTAAGCAATTAATTAGGACAATGCAGGCTTTTATTCTAAAATAAGTATGGAAATATGATATTAAATATGCAACATTAGAGACCAATCATAAATATATTGCATACTCCACTTCTTCAATCATTAAAAATGATATTTGTGTGTTGAAGAAAAGTGTAGATTTTTTGGCTCCATTTGAGCCAATGTGCTATGGATCACAAGAGATTGGAATTCATGTTTCGCAAGAAACTGAAAATGCACCTAGAGGAGGGGTGAGTAAGTGTAAGGCTAATCTAATGATCAATAATGCAGAATTAAAAAATTAATGCAATACACTTAGTGTAACCAACGAGTGTAGTCGAATTCCCGATAAAGGGCTCTGGACTAATTCCTCTGAATTCCTCTAAATAAGAGTTGAGGTGCTATGTATAGCTCTCTTGGTTAAACACAAGTATGGGCAACGGACAACACAAGCATGTATATGATATGACAATAAGATGCAATGCTCAAATGTAAGAGAGAGAAAGAAAGTGGATCAATCGCAAACACCAAGATATGTTTCGAGGTTCGAGCACACAGCTCTACGTCCCCTCCTTCACACAGAGGGATTTCTACTAACTCGTCCATACAGGACTTCCCACACAGGGAACCTCCACTGAAGATTTGAGTAAATATGACCGGGAGTACACAACTCCTCTCTCAACCAATACAACCTCTACACTTAGAGGTAAGACACTAAGCCTACACAATATCAACCTCACAAATGAGGGATAGGCACAAAGCCAAACAACCCCAATCACCTCACACTTGAGGGATTCCAACACAATCTCCACCCTTACTAGAGGGAGCCAAATACCACTTCCACAATTACCTCACACTTGAAGGATAACAACTCTATCACCTCTCACTAGAGGGATATCACAAAGATGGAAGGTTTATAACTTGGTGGTCTAACAACCACAAACCAATTTTCTCACTAAAATAAAGATCCTATAGATAGGATAGAATGATAAGCTCAAGTGTGAGAAATAAAGAGTTTGGAAATCAAAACTCAAAGAAAAACTCTTAGGAAAACTTCAAAAATGAATATAAATTGAAGATAAAAAATAATCCCAAAGACTTTTTTTCTTTAAATTTTCCAACCCTTCAAAACAAAATAAAGATCAAATCTTTAAGCTTAAAAACTCTTTTGAAAACTAGTGTTAAAACACTTGAGAAGATGAAAATTTTGCTCTTAAAAATTCTTGTTAAAAACCAACTCCAAATGGGGTATTTATAACCCATTTGGAAATCTGCCCGTTGGCAGCTGAAAAGGGCCAATTTGCTCTTCCAGTCGACCGGACAATGGTCACATTTTTGACCGTTGAGCCCAGCGATCGACTGCCCGGTCGACCGTCCCCAGATTCAGAGAGCAACGGCTCTCTGCCCGGTCGACCGCCCAGTCGACCGGAGCTGGATACAGAGAGCAGACTCTCTTCCGGTCGACCGACCTGGTCGACCGACCCGGTCGACCGGGGCAATTTCCGGATAGCAGAGCTCTCGGACGATCGACCCTCCCGGTCGACCGGCCACCAGCCCAATGCTGGCGTGCATGCTTGTGCACGTCGGTTGACCGCACCGGTCGACCGACTACTTCTGCTGTCGACCGGTCCGGTCGACCGGCAGTAAGCCAGTCAGCAAATTTTGGGACTTAAAAACTTGAGTTTTTATTATCAATTAAATTCCATAAACACATAATTTCCACAAAAATCAGTTCATGTTATATCTTTGAAATACAAACATGTGTGACAAAAATTCAACACATATTTCAAACTTTTTGAATCATTTTTGTGACTTGAAAATTTTGCCTTAAACCAAAAACGGGATTTTCCAAAACTAAGATTTATAAAATGGAAATCCGATTTTTTCAAAACACATGTAATACAAAAACATGATATTTAAACAACTTTGAAGCATATAGTATATGGATAGAATCCAATATACATGAAAGGTATTATATCTATGTTTTTGACATTAAATCAAAAATAAGTTTTGTCTAAATACAAAACTCCAAACACATGAATAGTGTATCAAAATAATTTTTTCTAAGTATATGAAGTATAGATGTATATAGATCAAATCTAATATACATTAAACCATGTAAACTTATTTTGATTCTATCTATTCATAAAAACCAAGATCGGTTAAACCGAAAACCAAAACCAATAAACATGAAATTTAAAATATGTGTGTGTGTTGTGAACTTGAGCGTATCACACTATCTAATCTTTACAATAGATCTAAACAAAATCTTAACTAAACAAACCGAAGTCTTCTTGTAGAACACCGTCTCCAAGTCGACTCGATCCAAACGTAATCTACCGAGCTTGACTCCAATCAAGTGCTAGATGTGAATTTGACGCTCGAGCTCTTGAATCACCATGTAAAAGCTCCAAAACACCTTTGTTAAAGCTAATCACCTACTAATAACTTGATCAAATATCTAAAATTAAATATTACAAGATTATTAGTAAACTATAACTACATGAGTTAATCATCATCAAAACTAGAGTGGAAGGCCTCTGGGCCAACAATCTCTCCCTTTTTGATGATGACAAAACTCATGGAGTTATATATGCATGAATTAAAGTTAAGCTTCAAAGAAGCTCCCCCTTAACTCATGCATAGCAATAAACTATAAAGATATGCAATGAATGTTAAATATAAATATGCATAAACATACATAAAACAATAAAATAAACATGCTCTTGATTCCAAATTTTAAAAAAACATATTCTTAAATAATTGCTCTTGATACCAATAAAAATTTCAATAAAAGCTCTTGATACCAACAAAACAAAACAACAAAATATGTTCTTGATATTAATATCCATGCTCTTGATACCAATATCAACAAAACATAAAACACATGTTGTTAATATAAACAAAATATGTTTTTGATACTAGTATCAAAATATGTTTTTGATACTAATATTCATGCTCTTGATATCAATATCAACAAAATATAAAACACATGTTGTTAATATAAACTTTGATATAAACTTAAATAAACATGCAAATATACTAAAATACTTCTCCCCTTTTTTATCAATCATCAACAAAAGGGTTAAAGTAAACAATAAAATAATGCTCTCCCCCTTTTTGTCCGAAACAAAAATTAACAAGGGGTGAAATCAAATCAAAACATTATGATATCAATTGAAAAAAATATATTAATTTAGTGCGAAGGTATACAGAGAAACATCATGATACCAAAGGATGATACCAATTGAAAATAAACAAAACATTTTGAAGAAACCAACAAAACTTTTGATATCAATTGAAAGATATAAACATAAAGGTAATCTTGATACCAATTATAAAAATTAGTACCAATTGAAAATATTTTACACTTTTGATATCAAATGAAAACATAAACCAATCTTTTTGGTTAAACACTAAACTCATTTTACAATAGAGATACCAAATAGAGAATAATATCAATTTAATATTTTTGATACCAATATTGAAAATAAAACATATACCAATTGAAAATAATTTTCATTAGGAACGTATGATACCAAATTAAAAAATCAATATCATTTTTCAATCATTTTTCAACATAAAGTGTGGGAGAGATACCAAATGTAACAAAACCAATTGAAAGGTGAAATATGAATTTTCTCCCCTTTATGAAATACCAAACAAAATGATGCATAAGTTTGTATAAGATACCAATTGAAAAATAATCAATTGAAATATAATTGTCATTGAAGGAATCAAGCTTAGCATAACCAAAATTTGTGCTCAAAGATATAGAGATATAGTAAGCACAAATAAAACATATGTATATGTATGGAAATTGAATGCCAATCAAAATTGATACTATTTGAAGTTTAAGCATACATATATAAAAACATATATGAGTATACAAAAAAAATGTCAATAGTGATACCAATTGAAAAGATACAATGATATCAATTGAAACTATAATGAGAATCAAGTGTATAACTCATACTTCCTACCACCCATTCATGCACATGTTTTAAATAGATTTTCAATAATGAGCATACAAGGCATGATCGCCTAACTAACCGCCCTTAGAAGGGTAGGGGTTTTCAAAAATAAATTTGAAAATAATATAACATATTTGAAAACTCTACCAAATGAAGAATACCACAACTAGTTATATGATAAAATTGTAAACTGGTACGAAATCCTTCAAATAAGGAATAAAACAAGAATATATTCCATAAAACATGAAAAATCACTAAACTAATGTCACTCAAAATCTATATAGCACATATAATACTCATGAAAACAAAATCATGAGAAAACATCAAGTAATATGAGTGTACAAGTTTTGTGAAAGACATAGTCATGGAAATAGGCAATTTGGCTCAACATGAAATTCCTTAAAACATGAAAAACAAAAAAAATCTAATTTTCATCAAAATAATTTAATCTTCAAGGCATATGTATGTGTTGTACAAACTAGAGTATACATACATATCCAAACATAACAAGTCCACAAAGTATATGCATGAAGGCAAGTGGCTCAAGGATGTATATGTATAACTAATAGTTTAGACAAAATAGACATATACATGAAGTCTAACATAAACATGAAAATATACACAAAAATAGAGAATACAAGTCAAAATGTATGAATCATCAAAACTAGGCTATACTAGTACATCTAAATCGGTACAAATGAGCATTTAAGCACAAACATATAATAATTTATTTGTGGCTCACTAGTTGTACAAGTATATATCCAAGTTTTAATGAAAACTAACATCTAAACATGTAATCAAAACATAAAGCATAGAAATCAAAACAAAACTTATATGATCATTATCTAAATGCACATCCATTAGATCTATGATATACACAATAGCTAAACTAAAGTGAGAACACAAAAGTATAAGTCCATATTAAACATGGGTGATCTCAAATACTAATCATGCATATCACAAGTCTAATAATCATGATATTTAACATACTAATCATGAAACAAGACATGCTAAAAATCAACAATATGAAAAGCATATAAACATAAATGGGAGTTAGAAATTGTTACCAAAACCATGAGGGTACATCTCTATGTCTCCAAACCGAGGTGGTCCTCCCACCAAACTCCCCTTGAAAGTGATACATCCAAATTGTCATCTTTAAGCTCGGAACGCATCCACCTCAAGGCACCATCACTCTCACGTCATGTGAGAGCCCACACCTACATCAAATAAAATAGGAGTGGTCTTTGGTACCCATACTCTTTTGGTTCATGGGGGTTAGCTCCTTTCCTAACCCAAACAAATTTATTTGCTAAATTAGAATCATGCATCTTATCATATCAAAATTTAGCAAGGTGGCTCTTATGCCACAATGTGTACATGTGTACACATGAGCATATATTGTGTGATGAGTGTGAACGTGAGGAGCATGTGTATGCCGTGGTTTGTGTGCATGCGTAGGAGGAACTTGTTTCTTTCGAAACATAGATTCCAAACGTGTATGGTTCATGGCACAATGGCTCAAAGTGGAGCCCAAACAATCAACACTTTTCTTCAAAATCTTTATATCATTTTTAATACTAGGAGATAAAGTGGAGCATGCAATAGGTGAGTTAGATTGTGACGCTACACTAGCATGACAAACATGAGAATCTAAATCATTTTTCAAAGAAACATTTTCATTTGATATCAAGTCCAAATCCTTTGAAATAGAAATAATTTTGTTTTTCAAAAAGTCATTTTCTTTTAAAACAAAGTCAAGTTTTGAAGCTAAAGACTCATTTTTCTTTAAAACATTTTCACAATCATTTTTATTTTTTAAAATTTCATTTTCTTTTAGAGTAAGGTCAAGTTTGTATTTCAATGAATCCCTTTCATTAGAAATCTCCACTTTTTCTTGTAAAATCAAATCTAGTTTTGAACACAAATCCTTATTTTCTTTGTTAAGTCTAAAACTTTTCTTTTTCAAAGCCTTATATTTTCAAGGAGGTTCTCAGAAACAATAGATAGTTCTTCATTCAATGCATCGACATCAATATATTAATCACAAGAAGAACTAGCACTATCTAGTTGAGTGTCCGAATGCACCTCAAGGGAGTCATTCCCTTGGACCATGAAGCAACGTTGGTCGAACTCTTCTCCACTAGATTCCTTCTCCATTTGGATTGACAATTGAAGCTTTGGAGAGGTCAAGATGTTCCACGCTGCAAAGGCGAAAACACAATGAGAAACCATATTTAAATATTCTTTGCCAAGTGATTTTCTAAGTGCCTCTAGGGCTAGTGCATTGGCCTCTATATGCTTACTATCACTAAGGTAGGATCCTTTGGTAATGGCAAGGTAAACTTTATAACCTATGGCTTTTAAATGCCAACTCATCAAAACCTTTCATGTGTCAATTTTAGAGATATCAAACATGGGAGGGCTATCTATGAGTGCAAACAATATGTGTGCAAATGCAAATGATAAATTAGCAAAACCAAGATCTCACTCCTAGGTGGTTAAACCTAATATCAGGAGCGTAAGCTCTGATACCAATTGAAAATACACCTAGAGGGGGGGTGAATAGGTGTAAGGCTAATCTAATGATTAATAATGCAGAATTAAAAACTTAATGTAACACACTTAGTGTAACCAACGAGTGTAGCCAAATTCCCGGTAAAGGGCTCTCGACTAACTCCTCTGAATTTCTTTAAATAAGAGTTGAGGTGCTATGTAAAGCTCTCTTGGTTAAACACAAGTATGGGTACACATAGACAACACAAGCATGTATATGATATGACAATAAGATGCAATGCTCAAATGTAAGAGAGAGAGAGAGAGAGAAAGTAAATCAATCGTAAACACCAAGATATGTTTCGAAGTTCGAGCACACAGCTCTACGTCCCCTCCTTCACACAGAAGGATTTTCACTAACTCGTCCACACAGGACTTCCCACATAGGGAACCTCCACTGAGGATTTGGGTAAATACAACTGGGAGTACACAACTCCTCTCTCAATCAATGTAACCTCTACACTTAGAGGCAAGTCACTAAGCCTACACAATATCAACCTCACAAATAAGGGATAGGCACAAAGCCAAACAACCACAATCACCTCACACTTGAGGGATTCCAACACAATCTCCACCTCTCACTAGAGGGAGCCAAATACCACTTCCACAATTACCTCACACTTGAGGGATAACAACTCAATCACCTCTCACTAGAGGGATATCACAAAGATGGAAGGTTTACAACTTGGTGGGCTAACAACCACAAACCAATTTTCTCACTAAAACAAAGATCCTATAGATAGGATAGAATGATAAGCTCAAGTGTGAGAAATAAAGAGTTTGAAAATCAAAAACTCAAAAAAAAACTCTTAGGAAAACTTCTAGAATGAATATAAATTGAAGATCAAAAACTATCCCAAAGACTTTCTTTTACTTTGAATTTTCCAATCCTTTAAAACAAAATAAAGATTAAATCTTTAAGCTTAAAAACTCTTTTGAAAACTAGTGTTAAAATACTTGAGAAGATGAAAATTTTGCTCTTAAAAATTCTTGTTAAAAAACCAACTCCAAATGGGGTATTTATAACCCATTTGGAATCTGCCCGTTGGCAGCTGAAAAGGGCCAATTTGCGCTTCCAGTCGACTGGCCAACGGTTACATTTTTTACTGTTGAGCCTAGCGATCGACCGCCCGGTCGACCGTTCACAGATCCAGAGAGCAACGGCTCTCTGACCGGTCGACCGCCCAGTTGACCGGAGCTGGATACAGAGAGCAGACTCTCTGTCCGGTCGACCGACCCGATCGACTGGGGCCATTTCTGGATAGCAGAGCTCTCTGGACGGTCGACCGTCCACCAGCCAATGCTGGCGTGCACGCTTGTGCACGTCGGTCGACCACACCGGTCGACCGACTACTGCTGCGGTCGACCGGCAGTAAGCCAGTCAGCAAATTTTGGGACTTAAAAACTTGGGTTTTTATTATCAATTTAAATCTCATAAAGCACATAAATTCCACAAAAATCAGTTCATGTTATATCTTTGAAAAACAAACATGTGTGACAAAAATTCAACACATATTTCAACTTTTTTGAACCATTTTTGTGACTTGAAAAATTTGCCTTAAATCAAAAACGGTATTTTCCAAAACTAAGATTTTTGAAATGGAAATCTGATTTTTCCAAAACACATGTAAATACAAAATCATGATATTTAAACAACTTTGAAGCATATAGTATATGGATAGAATCCAATATACTTGAAAGGTATTATATCTATGTTTTTGACATTAAATCAAAAATAAGTTTTGTCTAAATATAAAACTCCAAACACATGAATAGTATATCAAAATAAGTTTTTCTAATTATATGAAGCATAGATGTATATACATCAAATCTAATATACATTAAACCATGTAAACTTGTTTTGATTCTATCTATTCATGAAAACCAAGATCGGTTAAACTGAAAACCAAAACCAATAAACATGAAACTTAAAACAAGTGTGTGTGTTGTGAACTTGAGCGTATCACACTATCTAATCTTTACAATGGATCTAAACAAAATCTTAACTAAACAAACTGAAGTCTTCTTGTAGAACGCCGTCTCCAAGTCGACTCGATCCAAACGTGATCTACCGAGCTTGACTCCAACTGAGTGCTAGATGTGAACTTGACGCTCGAGCTCTTGAATCACCATGTGAAAGTTTCAAAACACCTTTGTTGAAGCTAATTACCTACTAATAACTTGATCAAATATCTGAAACTAAATATCACAAGATTATTAGTAAACTATAACTACATGAGTTAATCATCATCAAACTAGAGTGGAAGGCCTTTGGGCCAACAGAAACATGCTCCACCTATGCATGCACACCATTCATGGCATACACGTGCTCATCATACTCATACACATGATTATATGTATGCTAATGTGTACACTTGTACACATTATGGATGTACGGGCCATCTTGTAAAATTTTATTATGACAAAATACATAATTTGAAGTTTGCAAATAAATTTGTTTAAGTTAGGAAAGATGCTAACCCCCATGGACCCAAAAAGATATGGGTACCAAAATTCACCCTTATTTCATTTGTTTTAGGTGTGGGCTCTCACAAGACGTGAGAGTTGGTGCCTTGATGGTGGATGCGTTTCGAACTCAAAGATCATATCTATGGATATATTACTTTCAAGAGATGTTTAGGTGGGAGAACCACCATAGTTTGGACACCTAGAGACTAGTTCTATTAGTTTTGTAACTATCTCTAACTCCTTATTTTGTTTATGCATTAATATTGATATTTTAGCATTATTGGTTTTCATGTTCATTATGTTTATATGCAATGTCTACCAAACTTGTGATATACATAGTAGTCTTTGAGATACACCCATGTTCATATGGTTTTATATTTTTGTATTCTCACTTTAGTTTAACTAATATGTGTATCCTAATTCTAATAGCACGTACATTTAGCCTAATGATCATGTTCGTTTATGTTTTATGCTTCATGTTTTGATTATTTATTTAGATGTAGTTTTCATTAAAACTTGTATTTATACTTGTATAATTAGTGAACTACACTTGATTATCATGTGTTTGTACTTTATTACTCATTTGTACTCATTACATGTACTTGTATAACTTTGTTTTGATGATTCTTACATCTTTACTTGTTTTCCCTATTTTGTACATATTTTCTTATTTTGCTTCATGTATATGATAATTTTGTCTAAAACTAATAGATATACATGTCTATCCTAGAGTCACTTGCCTTCATACAATATTCTTTTGTGGACTCAATTTATATTTGGGATATGTATGTATACTTTTAGATTCGACAAAATATACATATACCTTAAAGCTTGTTCAACTTTTAAAGTTTTGATGATTCCTTATTTTTAATGAAAGAAATTTCATATGAGTTTCAATGCCTTATTTTCAGTATTTTATTGATTACATGATCTTTGCACACTCTATATATCTTTTGTTTACTCATGGTTTTGATTCATGAGTCTATATGAGCTTTATAAATTTTTGAGTGTCGATTCTCGTATAGTTTTTATATATTATGGAATATATAATTATTTTATTCATTACCTGAAGGATTTCGTACTAGCTTTCAAAATTATCATAAAACTAGTTTCATTATTCTTCAATTTGGTAGAGTTTTCAAATTGCTAAAAGTATTTTCAAATCATATTTGTGAATACCCTTACAAACTAAAGGGCGGTTGGACAGGTGACCACGCCTTGTATACCTTTATTAAATATCTTTCAAACATGATAAGGTGGTAGGTATGAGTTATACATGATTTAAATGAAAATTCACTTTTGTAAACTAATATTTGTTTTCTATATGTATGCATCTTAATTTCAATTGATATTATATTACTATGATCATACATGCATACATACATATGATGTTTTTCTTTATGCTTATTTTATAATGTCCATACATTTTTTTAGCACAAATTAATTTTATGCTAAGCTTAATTTATATTCTTTATGATAATTGGTATTTATACAAGCTTATGCATTATTTTTATTGGCATCTCATAAAGGGAAAAAATTCTTATTTTATTTTTCAATTGGTTTTATCTTCAATTGGTATCTTACTCTCACTCTTTATGATGAAAAATAATTTTATTTTGGTATATGCTAACATTTTCAATATTAGTATCAATAATCTTAAATTGTTATTATTCTCAATTTGGTATCTTTATTGCAAGATAATTTTAGTGTTTACCTTAAATTTTGATTTTTTGCTTTCAATTGGTATCATGTCTTTCTATTGGTATCAATTGGTATAAAGATTATTTTATTTTAAATTGATAAAAAGATGATTTCACTTTCAATTGCTTCCTTCAATTGATTGCTTTATTGATATCAAAATTTTGTTTTAAAATATATTTTATTGGTATTATGTGTTTCTCTTCACCCCTTTGTTGATGAGTGACAAAAAAGGGGAGAAAGATTTGTGATTATATATGCATGTTTTATTAAGTTTTATGCATATGTGTGTGTGTGTATTTTTCATTGGTATCTTGAGTTTACATTGTATATCTTTATGTTTTATGAGTATACATAAGTTAAGGGGAGATTTTATGAAACTTATTCTTAATCTATGCATATATAACCTCATAAGTTTTGTCAACATCAAAAAGGGGGAGATTATTGGCTCAGATGCCCTTCACCTTAGTTTTGATGATGACTAACTTATGAAAGTTAGTTTGCTAATGATCTTGTGTTTAATAAGCTTCAGATATTGATCATGATCTTAGTAGAGATTTGACTTCAACAAGAGATTCACAGTCAAAATGTGGAAGCAAATAAGTGTTGATTCAAGAGCTTACATCGCAACGATCGCATCTAACTCCCTTGGATCAAGTTTGGATCGAGTTGTCTTGGAGATAAAGATCGACGAGTAGACTTCGGTTAGTTTAGTTTAGTTTTTATTTAGATCTCGTGTAAGAATAGACTAGTTTTGATATGCTCAAGTACACACACAAGTTTAATAGTTTTTTATTTCAGTTTAACCGTTTTGGATTTTCAAGAATACATTTCTCGTTTTCATGAATAGATAGAATCAAAAGAAGTTTTACATAGTTTATATGTATGCTGGATTTCATCCATATATATTATTATTTCATATTATAGAATAACTTATTTTGATGATTCTAGTTCATGTGTTTCAAATTTTGTTTTTAACAAAACTTAATTTTGGATTTAATGTCAAAAACATAAATATATTTTTTATATGTATATTGGATTCTATTCATACACATTATACAAATGTGTTTCAATATCTTATCTTTGTATTTGAACAAGTTTTTGAGAAATAGTTTTTCATTTTGAAGTTTTCTCAAAAACTCTTGAAGAGAAAAATAAAACAAGTTTTTGAAAATACAGTTTTTGATTTCAAGCTTAATTTCTATGCCTTAAAAATAGTTCAAATAGTTTGTAATATGGTTTGATCTTTGATCAAACATATTTGTTTCAAGTGCTTACATGAACTTATTTTTGTGGATTTTATTTAATTTTATGATATTTTATAGGTATTTAAAAGACCAAATATTTCAACCTATTACCCTAGTTTTGGGGCTGCTAACGATTGACCGATTGGTCGACCGACGTGGCGATCGATCGGGCGGTCGATCATTCCAGAGAGTCTGCTTTCTGGAAATGGCCCCGATCGATCGACCGGTCGACCAACCAGCGAGTTAGCTCCTTGGTTCTGGCCTCGATCGATCAGGCGGTCGACCGACAGGCAGTTTGCCTTTGGACGGTCGACCGGCCGGTCGACCGACAACCCCAATGGTTAGAAATCTGACCGCTGGCCGGTCGACTGGACGATCGATTGACAGACCATTCTAGGCCTGTTCTGGACCCTAACAGCTTTATTTTGGGAATCCTATAAATATGAGTTCCCTTGGCGCCTTTTCACTAAGATTTTTAAGAGCAAAATTTCTCATCTTTTCAAGTGTTTTTCAGCAAGTTTTAAAAGAAGTTTTTGTGCCAAAACTCTTATCTTTTATTGTTTCAAAGTTTTTGGAAAATTAAAGAAAATCAAGTTTTGAAAATTTTAGTTTTTGTTCCAATTTCATACCTATCTAGAAGTTTTTTCCAAGTATTTTCTTTATTATTTTGTTTTCAAAAACTTTATTTTCTCACATACTTGAGCTATAAACTCAAATCTATTTTTAGGATCTTTGTATTTTGAGAAAATTATTTGTGATCCTTTAAGATCACCAAGAGAGAGGTTGTGATCATTAGATAACCAAGTTTTATTTTTCTTTGCTTTGTGTTAGGTTTAGTGCCCACCTCTTGTGTAGAGGTTTGTGTTGCAGAGAGAGGAGTTGTGTACTTCTGGTATTGAGTTGTAACTCCCCAGTGGAGGTCCCTTTGTGGAACGTTCTATGTGGACATAGTAGAAATACTTCTGTATGAAGGCGAAGACGTAGAGCAGTGGCTCGAACCTCGAAACATATTTTGGTGTTTGCGTTTGATCCACTATCTCTCAACTCTACCTCTATTTATATCTTGCATTGCTTTATATTGCTCATATGATATACATGTTTGGAATTATTTGTGTACTCACACTTGTATTGAACTAAGAGAGCTTCTAATAGCAGCTCAACTCTTAGTCTAGAGGAATCTATAGGTGGAGTTCTAGAGCCTTTCCCAGGAAATTCAGGCTCACTCTTGATTACACATAGTGTGTTAGAAATTAATTTTTAAATTTCACATCATTTATCCTAGATTAGCTTGTACACCTATTCACCCCCTCTGGGTGTACTTACACAACAATCTTGTCCCAAAAATGTCTGACGTGTTGGACAGGGTCGCTTCCCCCAGAGTAGTAGTCGAAGATTGGAGTTAAAAACTTCCTTAGGAACTCGTACTCCAAGATATCTTCAGACAGGGGGCAACTAAAGGCATTAATGTTGGCCCAAAGGCCTATCACTCAAGTTTTTATGATGATCAACTCATGTAATTATAGTACTAATGTCTTGTGTTTAATTAGTCTCAGATTTATGATCAAGATCTTAGTAGGTGCTTAGCTTCAACAAAGGATTTAAAGTCAAGTTTTGGAGCTAACACGGTTTGATTCAAGAGCCTATGCATCAAAACCACATCAAGTACTCAAGAGGAGTCTAACTCTTTAGATCTAAGTTTGGACAAAGTCAAGAAGGAGAAGAAGACTTTAAGTGAAGACTTCAAGAGAAGACTTGAGTCTAGGTTTGTTTTTGTTAAGATTTTGTTTTTAGATAAAATGTAAATGATAGAATAGTTGGTGGATTGCTCAAGTATACTATATACACTCACACACAAGATTTATTTGTGTTTTTCATAAAAGAGTTTTCACTTTGGAAAAGAGTTTTCATTTTGAAAAAATACAAAAGAGTTTTCATTTTGGAAAAATACCGTTTTGATTTTTAGAGTTTAATATATATATATATGTGTTTTAACAAAACTATTTTTACTGCTTATTGTCAAAAACATAGATATTTCATCATGTATGTGTAGTGGATTATATCCATACGCACTATGCTTTAAAAGTGTTTAAAATATCTTGTTTTTGTATTTGGAGGATTTTTGGAAAAACCAATTTGGAAAAATACGGTTTTTGTTTTAAGCCAAAATTTTTAAGTTACAAAAATAGTTCAAAATGTTTGTAACATGTCTTGATTTTACTCAAACATGTTTGTTTATCAAAGTATTATACTGAACTTATTTTTATAGATTTTTAGAGATTTTATGGGATTTTATTAAAAGAAAAATACCAAGTTTTCAATCCCTAAAATGTCCTGTTCTGGCTTCTGTCGGTCGACCGGGCCGGTCGACCGAGCCAGGAGTCGGTCGACCGAGTCGGTCGACCAACGTGCACAAACGTGCACGCTAGGTCTGGCTGGAGGGCCGGTCGAACGACCCGGTCGACCGTCCAGAGAGCTCTGCTCTCTGGAAAGCCCAGTCGACCGGGTCGGTCGATCGGCAGAGAGTTCTGCTCTCTGTTCCAGACCACGGTCGACCGAGGCTCCAACGGTAGGATTTCTGACCGTCGGCGGTCGACCGGGCCGGTCGACCTACAGCCGTCCAGGCTGTTGTTTTGCCCCAACGGCTAGTTTTTTCTAGGCCTATAAAATGGGTTTCTTAGACTGTTTTAAGTAAGATTTTTTGGAGAATTTTAAACCTAGTTTTTTCCATCTATTTAAGAAGTTTTCTCCACTAGTTTGAAAGCAAATATTTCCAATTCAAAAGGAAGTTTATCAAGAGTGTTTTTCAAAAGTGATTCTTGAGTTTTTCACCACAACTTTAATCCTTATTTTTCTCACAATCACTTGAGCTATCCATTGCTATACCTATCCTATAGGGATCTTTGTTGTGAGAGGATTTGAGGTGATCAAAGTATTGTGATCACCAAAGTTTTCATTCTTATTTTGAGGAGGCAGACTTGTGGGTTCGCGGTGTTTCGAGTTCTAGTGAGAGTTCTTTGTAGAGGTGCGGCCTAGGCAAGCTTGCATGCTTACGGTGTGTTGTTCTTGCGGGAACGAGTGAAGGGACTAGAGAGTTCAAGAGTTCTAGTGGGAACTCCTTGTAGGTGTCGCGGCACCGAGTGATCCGGTGGGATCGATTTTAGTAGAAATCCTTCATAGTGTTGAAGGCGGGGACGTAGAGCAAGTGTGCTCGAACCTCGAAACAAATCTCCCGTATTTGTGATTGCTCTCTCTATCTCTTACTTGTTTATATCTTGCATGCTCTTATTTATCTTTATCTTATATACTTCATATATATTTGTGCTCATATTGTATATGCTTTGGTTTGTTTGCTAACACTTGTATTCAACCAAGAGAGCCAACGTGGCACCTCAACTCTTATCTAGAGGAATCTTGAGGAGTTAGTCCAGAGCCCTTCGGGGAATCCGGCTACACTCTTATGTTATACTTAGTGTATTTAGCTTAAGTATTTTTAGTTTGCATTAATATTTTTAATCCGCATTAATTGTCCATTAGATTAGCTAGTCACCTATCCACCCCCTCTAGGTGATTACAATTGGTATCAGAGCCACGTGCTTTTGATTTGGGTCTAACAACCTTGAGTTAAAGATCCTCATTTGTAGCTAATCACAATATTTGTTTACACACACATGGATTTCATGTCACCTCCCACCTTTGACATTCTTAACATCCATACTTGAAAGGTTAAGATGTCTATGTACCTCAAAGGCCTAGGCATTCATTTTTATCTTGCTACTATTAAAGATTCATATGTTAATAATAGCAAGTATATTGAGGCTAACTCAAAAGCCATTCATAATTTGAAGAGTACCCTAAACAATGATTATTTATGTAGAGTTTGCTAATCTTGACTCGGTTTTTATAGTTTGGAACACCATCATCTCCCTTGGCGAACAAGAACAATATTATGCGGGGAGCGACTCGAATGTTGGAAGTGAAGCTTCCAATGTATGCTACATGGTCCAAGGGGATAACCCCCTTGAGGTAAACACCGAATCCGAGCTAGAAGAGGATGTTGATATGTCCTATAATGAACTTGAATCTTTTTGTCAACAACTTCTAGAAAAGTATAAAATGCTTAAAAAGGATAATAAGAAAATGAAAAATAAATTTGATTGTTTGTTAAAAGAAAAAGATTCTTTTCAAGCTAAGTTTGAAAATATTTCAAAAGAAAATGAATGTTTGAAAAATGAAAATATTTTCTTGCTTTCTAAATTTAATGATTTGTGTGAAGGAAATAATGCTTTGAAAAATAAAATTGTTTTGGTGGAAAAACAAAAGAAAATTGCTTTGCATGAAAACACTTCTTTTAAAAGAAAAATTGTTGAAAAAGAAAAAGAAAATGTTTCTAAAAAGAATAAGAAAAATGATTCTCATTCTCATCATGCTTTACATGCTATTATTGATAAAAATGAAGTTAAATTTTTGAAAAATAAAATAGATTGTTTGAGCTCATTTTGAGCAAATGTGCATTTAACCATTCTAGATTGGAATCCTTGTTTCAAAAGAAACAAGTTCCTCATGTTCATGCACATCACCCACAACATGCTTATGAACACTTTGCACGCCATGATCATACTCATTCACATGTGCATAGTAGAGTGTACAAGTGTACACATTGTGGCCGCAAAGGCCATTTAGCAAAATTTTGTTATGATAAGATAAATGCTTTAAATTTTACTAATAAGAATATTGGGTTCCTTACAGTGCTACCCCCGAGGACCCAAAAGAAAATGGGTACCAAAATCTCCACCTTTTGTATTTGATGTAGGTGCGGGCTCTCACAAAATGTGAGAGAGTTGGTGCCTTGATGGTGGATGCACATAGACTTGATGGACGTACATTTGATGCACCGCTATCAAGGAGGTTTCGTGGGACCACCGCCATATTTTGGAGACTTAGAGTATAGTTCTTTGGTTTGATAACTATCTCCAAAACTCCTAATTTATTTACATGCTTTTATAATTTATGATTTTTTTGCATGTGTTAGTGTTTGTTAAAATATTCATGTTTTGTATTTGTGCTGCATGTGGTAAACACTTGTTTAGATGTAGTCTTTGTCAAAACTTGTGTATATACATGTACAAGTAGTGAGCAACATTTGATTCATATACGTTTGCACTTTATTGTTCATTTATACTCACTATATGCACATGTATAGACTAGTTTTGATGATTTCCTCATTTACACTTTTTTGCCTATTTACATGTTTTACTTCATGTATATGTAATTTTTATTCAAGACTAATAAATATATATGTATACGCTTGAGTCATTTGCCTTCATGCAATTTATATTATGGACTCTTTTTATGTTTGGGATATGTATGCATATTATTAGTTTTGGATAAGAACATACATATACCTAGAAGTTATGTTTAAATGAAAAATGAATTTTCATGATTTTTTAAAAAAAATGATATTCATGTTTTGTTTTGAGCTTTATTGCTTAGTTTCATGAAAATGCTACTCACATGATTATGGTGCACTCACATTTCATTTGTTTACTCATGACATTGTTTTCATGAGATATTTTGAGCCTTATATATTTCAAGTGTCAATTCTTGTGTTTTTAGTATGCTTCATGGATGAATGTTTTGATTTCATGTTTTGAAGGATCTTTAACTAGTTTTTCAAAAATTACTTTAACTAGTTATTTATTCTTTATTTGGTAGTGTTTTCACAATAAAAATATTTTCAAACTCTAGTTTTTGAAAACCCCTACCAACCCCGTTATGGGCGGATGGATGGGCGAGCATGCCTTGTATGTTTTATTGAAAATCTTTTATCTTGTGCATGAAAAGGGTGGATTTTTATAAGTTATACACTTACTTCTCATCATATTTTCAATTGGTATTTCAATTGACATCTTTTTGTGTACTCATATTTTGGTTTCTATATATGTACGCTTTAAATCTCGAATAATATCAATTTCTATTGGTATTCTCTTTTTGTACATATATATGATTTGTTTGTGCTTGAGTTATAAGATATTTACATGTTTAAAGTACAAAGTATGTTTATGCTAAGCTTAATTCAAATCTTGTTTTTCAATTGATGGTACCTCAAATGGTACTTTTTATAACCTTATGCATTATTTTCAATAGGTATTTTTATTTATATCATAATTTACAATAAACTTCAATTGGTATCTGTTTAATTTAAATTGGTATCAAAATAATTTCTTTCATTGTATATCAAAATGTAAAAATGTTTCAATTTTCAATTTCAATTGGTATCACAAACTTTCTATTTCATATGGTATCTATATCTTGTGATATCTTGATTTGTTGATTTAAGAAAATTTTCAAAATTTGTTTTGTTTAATTACAATTGGTATAACATTTTGTTTATGTACAAATGATATTGTAAAATTTGTTTTAGTATTATAAAAAAATTTGTGTTAAAAATGTTTTGATATGTATTGCTTATATGCAAGGGGAGCTTAACATCTCTTCTACATATAAATTCATGTTAAGTGTATCTTATATTGAGGAGCTTGACAACTCTTCTTAATGCGATACACGTGTGTATGGGGAGTTTCACATCTCCTCTTATGCATTGCATATTATGCGTTATATGAATTAGGGCTTGTCATCCTTTCTTCATGGCATGCATGTATGTAGGGAAGTTAACTTAGCGTCTTCCTCTTCATGAATGTATATCACATATATCTCTTTATTGGTGAATTTGATTTCACCCATTTGAGGGAGAACATTGTTTTGTGTTTACTTTAACCCATTTGTTGATGATTGACAAAAAGGGGGAGAAGTATTTTAGTATATATGCGTGTTTTTCTTTGCTTTATACATAAAAGGGGAGAAGAATTTTTGTCTATGCATATTGTTTTGTTTTGCAAAAAGGGAGAGAAGAATTTGATGAGTTTTATGCTTGATTGGCATGTTTATCTCCTTATGTTTGCATACATGTTTGCTTATTTTACGAGCTTTAATTGAATATATATTTGTTTACTGTTATGCATGAGTTAAGGGGGAACTTCTTTGAAGTTTTACTTTAATCCATGCATATATAACTCCATGAGTTTTGTCATCATCAAAAAGGGGGGGATTGTTAGTCCAAAGGCCTCTCACTCTAGTTTTGATGATGATCAACTCACGTGGTTATAGTACTAATGATTTTATGTTTAATTAGTCTCAGATTTATGATCAAGATCTTAGTAGGCGTTTAGCTTCAAAAAAGGATTTATTAAAGTCAAGTTTTGGAGCTAACACGGTTTGATTCAAGAGCCTATGCATCAAGACCACATCAAGTACTCAAGAGGAGTCTAGCTCTTTGGATCAAAGTTTGGACCAAGTCAAGAAGGAGAAGAAGACTTTAAGTGAAGACTTCAAGAGAAGACTTGAGTTTAGGTTTGTTTTTGTTAAGATTTTATTTTTAGATAAAATAAAAAGGATAGAATAGTTAGTGGATTGCTCAAGTATACCATATACACTCACACACAAGATTTATTTGTGTTTTTCATAAAAGAGTTTTCACTTTGGAAAAGAGTTTTCATTTTAAAAAAATACAAAAGAGTTTTCATTTTGGAAAAATACCGTTTTGATTTTTGGAGTTTAATATATACATGTGTTTTAACTAACATATTTGTAGTACTTATGCTTTAAAACTATACATACATACTAATACAAAAACAAGATATTTTTATGTATGTATAGTGGATCATATCCATACGCACTATGCTTTAAAAGTGTTTAAAATATCTTGTTTTTGTATTTGGAGAATTTTTGAAAAAACCAATTTGGAAAAATACGGTTTTGTTTTAAGCCAAAATTTCTAAGTTACAAAAATAGTTCAAAATATTTGTAACATTTCTTGATTTTACTCAAACATATTTGTTTATCAAAGTATTATTCTGAACTTATTTTCATAGATTTTTAGAGATTTTATGGGATTTTATTAAAAGAAAAATACCAAGTTTTCAATCCCTAAAATGTCCTGTTCTGGCTTCTACCGGTCGACCGGGCCGGTCGACCGAGTCGGTCGACCAACGTACACAAATGTGCACGCCAGGTCTGGCTGGAGGGCCGATCGACCGACCCGGTCGACCGGTTAGTCAACCGGCAGAGAGTTTTGCTCTCTGTTGCAGGCCACGGTCGACCGGGCCGGTCGACCGAGGCTCCAACGGTCGTCGGATTTCTGACCGTTGGTGATCGACCGGGCGGTTGACCGGCAGCCGTCCAGGCTGTTGTTTTGCCCCAACGGCTAGTTTTTCTAGGCCTATAAACCGGGGGTTTCTTGGACTGTTTTAAGATTTTTAGAGAATTTTAAACCTAGTTTTTCCCATCTATTTCAGAAGTTTTCTTCACTAGTTTGAGAGAAAATATTTTCAATTCAAAAGGAAGTTTATCAAGAGTGTTTTTCAAAAGTGATTCTTAAGTTTTTCACCACAACTTCAATCCTTATTTTTCTCATAATCACTTGAGCTATCCATTGCTATACCTATCCTATAGGGATCTTTGTTGTGAGAGGATTTGAGGTGATCAAAGTGTTGTGATCACCGAAGTTCTCATTCTTATTTTGAGGAGGCGGACTTGCGGGTTCGCGGTGTTTCGAGTTCTAGTGAGAGCTCTTTGTAGAGGTGCGGCCTCGGCAAGCTTGCATGCTTGCGGTGTGTTGTTCTTGCGGGAACAAGTGAAGGGACTAGAAAGTCCAAGAGTTCTAGTGGGAACTCCTTGTAGGTATTGCGGCACCGAGTGATCCGGTGGGATCGATTTTAGTGGAAATCCTTCATAGTGTTGAAGGCGGGGACGTAGAGCAAGTGTGCTCGAATCTCGAAACAAATCTCCCGTGTTTGCGATTGCTCTCTTTATCTCTTACTTGTTTATATCTTGCATGCTCTTATTGTCTTTATCTTTATATGCTTGATATATATTTGTGCTCATATTGTATACGCTTGGGGTTTGTTTGTTAACACTTGTATTCAACCAAGAGAGCCAACGCGGCACCTCAACTCTTATCTAGAGGAATCTTGAGGAGTTAGTTCAGAGCCCTTCACGGGGAATCCGGCTACACTCTTGTGTTATACTTAGTGTATTTAGCTTAAGTATTTTTAGTTTGTATTAATAGTTTTAATTCCGCATTAATTGTCCATTAGATTAGCTAGTCACCTATTCACCCCCCTCTAGGTGATTACAATTGATGGACTTGCAACCTGGCTTCTGCGATCCGTCTCTAAATCAGTTTGTCAAGGATTCGAAGGTCGGGAGATCCATTGACTTCAGGTTAGCTTTCTGACTGCGTTGATAACCCGTTATTTTGGAAGGAAGTGATTTGAGTCAGGAGTTGGTCATTGAGCTGTCTCAATGCCTCTTGCTCAGAGAGAATATTCTCACGGTCGAGATCTGCTGCTGCCAATCATGATCTAATTAGGCTTGTTATTCCTTCATCTGCTCTTTCATGTCAGCGAGCACCCGAAGGAGCTGGTCTATGTGCCGCTGTTAAACATTCGCAGTTGCTTATTAAGGTGAGGAGGAGCTGATGTTCTTGGTGGCATGGAGCTGATTGTTGGATGGTGGGGGGCCGTGACCCTAACGATTCTGGTGGCCTTACCATTGAATATTGTGTCATTGATGGCTCGCTTTCTTGCGTCCATCATTGATTTAGAAGAGACTTTTTAAGGAAGAGTTTTTGATTTTTAGGGGAGAGATCTTAAGTGTAAGAACTCAGATCTCAATGAAAGCAACATTTTATGGTTGTGATTTTCCATTACGAGTGATCAGATGGTTAATCCACACTACAAACGAGAGTGTGTGTTTAAAGTATAAGTGCAAAATAATAAACACAACACAGAAAACAAATGAAGACATGATATTTTAACATTAAAATCCAAATTGAGAAAAATCACGGGGAGCAAGAGGAGAAAAATTCATTATAATTTCCCGGTTTATAGGAATTACAGGTATGTATTGGTACTTCTTTGAGTTAGGATCTCTGATGGAAAGCCCAAGGTCTTAGTGGAAGGCCAAGCCTCCTTTTGTCATAGCGAAGACGATCTATTTGTACTGAATTATAGGCCGGAGGTGGATGGGGCGTTCGCGAGATTTACATAGCTGTACGATCTTCATGTGCGAATTTGTTGTAACGGTCAGATTGCTGGCGTGATGGTTGAGATTGCATGCAGGGAATTTCGCAATTGTCCACCTTGAGTGCATGGGTGTTACACGTCCTCAACCTGGAGAGAAGAGGCGACGTGATTGCAGGCAGAGATCTCAGTGGTTGTTACTGAGGGTTGCCGGGTGAAGTCAGGGATGTTGGATTGCTGGTGACTCCAGAGAGTGATGCCTTCGAAACTGGCGGTTCGCTCTGAGATAGCTCTGAGTGACGGAGCTTTGAAGGTTAACTTTAAGTTGGGCTGGAGTAATTTTGGGAACTATGAATGCTCTAGAGAGGGTCCAATGTGATGAAAACAGTTGATTGTTGTGAAAACTTTAAAAATGAGACTTGGTTGCTTGGACATTTGTAAGCATCTTTCTGAAGGTCAATTTTTGACCACTACATTATCCCTAAATCTTTAACATATAGGAATTTACCTCTAAAATCTTTCAGAGCTTATTAACTTACCCCTCAAAATAGATTTTGAATAAAATAAGAGTATTTTACTTATTGTATTCTCTTCTCTTTTATTCTTCATTGTTCCTATATAATTCAACTTAAATTCTTTCAAAACCAAAATTCTTGCTCTCTCTCTCTCTGTCTCTCCCTCTCCCTCTCAATCTTTTTAAACCTAAAATTCCTTCATTCCTTCTTTTGTTCTCTCAAATCTCACCTTGAAAATTTCTTTGAAATTTCTCTTTAATTCCTTAAGGAACATACGTGAGATGATTTGATGTGAGTTTTTATGATAAGTAAATGAGATAGCAACATGTTTGATTTGAGAGAGGTAAGTGGAGAAGGAGAAGAGTATATAAGAAAGGAAATGAGTCTATGTGTTTAAATTGGGATGCAGTATTTAATCATTTAAATAAGGACAATGTAGTTATTTAAAAAAAACAGACAAGTTAATAGAATCAAACTGAAATATTCTCTTATTGTTCTAAAATTGGGATAACCTTTTAAAATTTAGAAGATTTAGCGGGTAAATTTCTAATATTAATGAGTTAGGAATAGATTTTTAAATACCAAAGATTTTTTGAGGGATATATATCTAAATAAAACCCCTTTTGTTGAGATAGGCTTACATCATTACTACTGTTATGGTGAAAAGGAACCCCACTACAACAAACTCCATGAGGAAAGAATAAATATCCAACGCACACACTGAAGAGTAGCCTCTATGCGTACCTTTCATACATCGCGAATAAGCCTACATGAATTGCTAGTCAAATTTAGTGGCTCCTGTGCGTCACGAGATCAAACCGTTGCGTAATATTTCTCATACCACGCTCTGAAAATCTGGTTTGAAAAATCCACTCGCATACTGTGGATGGGGAGATTCGATCCTGCAATTTTTCCATGATGAAAAGAATTGTCTTTATCACTTGAGCTATACGCAATTGACGACACCCTCGTTCTCATGCATCAGAAAACATTACCATATTATCTTCAAATTTATAGCATTTTGCGGAATTTAAGATGGTGCACAATTCTTTGTAAAATCTTAGATAGTACGAGTGTGTGCTCCACTAAATTCACTAAAATATAGAAAGTTCCTCCAAAATCTTACAATAGCCAAGGAATATTTTCAGGTGAATTTTAATAGAGTATATTTTGATAGAACAAGCTAATAGCAACATAAGGTTTTCTACAAGTACTATTTTCTTTCTTTATTAAAATTTTATTGCAGAGATGGATAGTGAGTCTGATGAGAAAATAAAGGAGAAATTGGAGAGGATCATGATATCTTTCGATCGTATTAGAAACAACCACAAGATGGCTAGAATAGAAATTACAAAGAGATTAATTGCAGCACGAATATTATTGTAACCTGTGAAGCTGCAAGCAAGTTGCATTGATTCTCGTTTAATGCATTTTTCATGACGAGACTTGGACAAATCCGGATATTAAAAAAGACAGCAAATTAATAAATTCGGATATTAAAGAAGACAGCAAATTAACAAAGCCATCTGGATCAATAAATTAAGAAGTTTTAGAAGTTTGTTAATCTTAGATCATTAAATCCTTTCTCCCTTCTCTATTTCTAGTCTAAATTCCTGAATAAACAAGAAAAATGAATTTTCA
>JAVJIF010028959.1:0-49709 GCA_038442645.1 Agave tequilana
TATTAAAAACATGAAACGTGTGTGTTTTGAACTTGAGCATATCATACTATTCTAATCTTACAATTTGGATCTAAACACAAAACTAAACTATGGTGTCGATGTCTTCTTGTAGAGTGCAATCTCCAAGCCGACTCGATCCAAAACTCTTTGATCCCCGAGCAAGTGCTATATATGATCTTTGACGCTCGGGCTCTTGAATCAACATGTGAAAGCTTCCAAACCATCTTGTTGAAGCTAATCACCTACTAACATCTTGATTATAATCTGAAACTAAAATCACAAGATTATTAGTACACATAACTACATGAGTTAATCATCATCAAAACTAGAGTGGAAGGCCTTTGGGCCAACAAAGATAAGATGAGGAAGTCATTACACTTTCTTAGCCCACAAACCATCTCCAAACACGCACATCTAAGACTAATTTAAAATCTGATAGACATTGGCCTAAAAGACATCTCAAACTCATTAGGAGATTATCCTAAGGGGGAAAGTGTTAGAATTTGACTCCTACCAAATTGGTGTCAAAGGACAAGGATTGAGGGGCGAAACCTCGAAGGCTGGTGGTTTGGCTTAATTACGTATATTGCTTTTATGCGGATACGTCCCACCAATCTTGCCCTAACCTGGCAGATTAACTTGTGGGCAGAGTCTGCATTATACCTCCTGTGAACAATTAACCAGTTAGGAGTTGTCTAGACAAGGTTTCCTTAGACTAGGCTTGGTTACTTTTATTTGTTTTTGTTGACAATTGGAGAACTTATTTGTGTTAGTGTTTGTATATGCATTGTGGTCGAGAGACCCAAACACATCTAGGTTAACTAGAAACACATCACCACCTAAAAAAGAATCAAAACCTGATCCGATTATGACTCAACCAACATCATTGCAGGATAGGTTCTATCCCATGAGAACCTCACTTCCATCTTGCACCCAACTTTCATCAGTTAGTGAACACAACTTTGAGCTCAAGCCTCGGTTTATCAACACATTCCCTAAGTTTAATGGCTTAAAGTCTGAAGATGCGTATTTCTTCACAAGAGATTTGAGAAAGTATGCTTAATGATGAAAATCTCACATCTTATAGACGATGCTTGATTGAAAATGAAAGCAGTGAGAATTACCGTCTAACTTTGGGCTAACAGGTCGTGTCCACGAGGAGGAATGCGATAGAAGTTTTTCAATTAATTGTTAAATTACAAAGAATGGTGTTGGTGTTTTTCTTTTTATATTGAAAAGAGAATGGAGATTAGGAAATGATTTAAAGAAAAATTGAAAACTTAGAGAAGGCTTTGAAAAAGGTGATCTTTAAAAGCTTGAAGATTGTTTGGTTGTTTTTAATATAGGAGAAAAATCTGGGCTCACGAATTTTCTACTCAACTACTTACTTATCTCAAGAACATTTTGGTGCATCAGTTTTATCTTAGGCAAAACCTTTAGTTTTTTTAATGTCCAAGTAAAACAAATAAGATAATTTTGGTTTAAATCTTAAGGGCTTTCTTAACACATCATTAAAAAAAGAATGTTAAACCATCAAGCGCGAAGAAGCAAGTATGGAATAAAAATAATTTAAAGATATTTGTGCTTTGAAAGTCTAAGTTTAAAGGAAAAGCATCCTCATTAGCTTTCAAGAACAAAGTTTAACTCAGGTATTATTATGATTCAAGAGAGTTGCTTTCATAAAAATCAATCAAGAGAAAGGAGGTAGAAGAGATTAATTAGTGAGCCTAGAAGATGATTTATTTACTCATGACAAAATAAAACAAGTAAGGAAATGAAAATAAACATAGATATACCGAATTGAGTCGAGTTGAATAAGTAAGTTGAATCTCCTTTGATTGTGACTTCAAGGATGAATTACACACTCAATTCCACTCTTCTCTCTTTACAGGTCTAAACTAAAAAATAAAGATGAGATATAGCTTCTCAGAACTATTTAACAATACTATTAGAACTCTAAAAATAAACAAGAATTCTAATCCTAGTCTCTGCTATATTTTTCAGTGAAAAACCTGCCTTTTATAGGTAAAAAACAAACGGGGGAGGGTGTACAAAGATAGGGGGAGCAAATGCTCCCCCAACTAACATAACCAAGCTGCGAAAACATGGTTTTGGTCACGTTTTCGCGGCCTTGGTTTGGCCAAGTTGCCACACCTAGTTGGTGGGTCTCCTTTTTTGGTGATACATTATCCCTTGCTAGTATTCCCGTTTTAGCTCCTGAATTTGCCGAAATGGCCTTTGATCTTTGGCTTTAACTACTTGATTTGGGAAGATTCATTTTAACCAGTTTTCAACCTCTCTGATTTGTCATAATTTGTCCTGATTTTCTGATTTCGAATTAATTCTGAATTAAATCAGAATTTGATAGGCTTTTGGCTCGTTTATCTTCCCTTCCTTTAGCAATGGGCTTGCACTTTATAAAGAACAAAATAAGACTTATTATTAGGATTATTAGATAATTAACATGGTAATATGACAATATATATGCAATATATTTGCAAATCACACCCCCACACTTATTTTTTTGCTCGCCCTCGAGCAAAACATCAAAACTAATCCTAATCAATTATAAGACCACCACTTTCGCAAGTCACTCGATTGTACTGAGCATGTGCAATAAGCCATTGAACCTCTAGGTTAGCCCTAGAGGATGAGTTTTGTCTCTGAGGATTTTCAGTGGATTGCACCCACAAAATCCATAAAGAAAGAAAAAAATGTTCGAATTTTCGACAAGCATTTTGAAAAGAGAGAAAATATTTGAGGTATTGTTGTAAGAGTTCAAGTAATCTATAAGTTATAGGAAATTGAACTTTCATTCCTAAATTTAGTCTCTATTAAAAAATATGTCATCAATCAAAGTAAGGAATAAAATTATATTTCTCATCTAGTCTATTACTTTACCCTAAGTCATATGCACCTATGTGACTGTGACGTTTGACTAAAGGGTTCTTTAACTTTAACTCTTATGTCTTATATATATATATATATATATATATATATATATATATATATATATATATATATATATATATAATATATATATAATATTATTGGTGGTATTTATTCCTCAATTCCATTAGGCTTTCTAATCTGCCCATGTAACGAGCCTTTAGTCGGTGACACCAAACTAAACAGTCTTAGGGCACCAGGTGAGAAAATACCCCTAAGGACTTAAATACTCGAGCAAATAAGGCCACGAAATCAAGGTTTTTATAAAATGTACCCCTTTTAGGCGTGAATAGTTATGCTTCATGAGGCACAAATATCTAGCTTAATCAGAGCATATATATATTATATATATTTTAATCTTATCTAATTATCTTTTGCATATATATATATATTAATCTTATCTAATTATTTTTTGCATATATATATATATATTTCTTTTTTTTATAAGGCATACGAATTTTTGTCTTTGAACCCTAAGTGTGTAAGTGTATAAAGTGTGCATATTTCTTCATGGTAAAGATCAAGACTAAATTACTTTCATCATTTTTCTTCCTAACCCTGAAAATGAAACAAGTTATCTTATTTTGACTAAGTATAAGAAATCCTAATTATGATTTTCCTATTCCTTAATATTAACTTAAGTTCTTACAAAAAATATATCAAAACATTGTTCTTTTCTTTCAAAAAGTTTTTTTTATATGTATATCTTTTTTTTCTTTGTTTTCTTCTTCTTTTTTTTAGTTATATTAGTTATGTTAGAGCCCTCCCCCATACTTATCTCATGCATTGTCCCCAATGTTGAAAAATGTATAGATGCATGAAATAAAATGTAAAGAGGAAAGTTACCGATACACTGGGTCGAAAAGACCCATAGCCGTTTCATTTACCGGTACTAATTCCAAGAAAGGTTTAAGGCATTGACCATTTACCTTAAAGTCATTTCTATTCTTGGTGTCACTGATCTCTAAAGCACCGTGTGGAAACACGGTTTTTACAACAAATGGTCCAGTCCATCTTGATTTTAATTTCCTGAAAAAAGATGAAGCCTAGAATTATAGAGTAAGACTTTTTGTCCAAGGACAAAGGTTTTTTTATGATGTGTTTATCCTGAAAAATTTAACTCTATCTTTAGAGATCTTAGCATTTTCATAGGCCTCATTTCTCAACTCCTTTAATTTGAAAATTTATAATTTTCAAAGGTTACCTGCCTTAGTCAAGTCAAAATTTCGCAGCTTGATTGCCCAGCCTGGTGCTCTAACTCAACGGTTAGGTGGCAAGCTTTTCCAAAGACTAACTGTAAGAAGACATCCCTAGAATCATCTTGAAAGTGGTTTTGTAGGCCCATAGGGCGCCTACAAGTTTGGTGGACCAATCTTTCCGATTTTGATTCACAGTTTTCTCCAAATTAAGCTTGATTTGTCTATTGAAAACCTCAACCTGCCCACTAGTCTGAGGATGATAAGGTGTGGACAACTTGTGAGTTATGACATATTTCACATAAGAGCTTCAAAGGATCTATTGCAAAAGTAAGTACCATTATCACTGATGATAACACGAGGGGTTCCGAAGTGTGAGAAAATGTTCTCCTTCAAAAACTTTATGGCAAATTTGTTATCAGTAGTTCTACTAGGAATGTCTTCTACCCACTTGGACACATAGTCCACAACAACCAATATATATTGGTTTCCAATGAATTAAGAAATGGACCCATAAAGTCGATGCCCCAAACATCAAAGAGTTCTATTTCTAGAATTGGGCTGAGGGGCATCATATCTCATTTTGAGATCCTTCCTTACATCTGGCATCTAGGGAACGTCTTGCAAAATTCATAAACATCTTTGAACAAAGTGGGCCAATAGAACCCACTTTGCAGCACCTTTTCAGCAGTCTTGTGAGGACCAAAGTGTTCACCGCATGCAAGTTCATGATAGAATGATAAAACACTCTTAATCTCTTCATCGGGAATGCATCTCCTAATTATTTGGTTAGAACAGTACTAAAAAGATACGGTTCCTCCCAAAAGAAATACTAGACTTGAGATAAGAACCAATATATATCATTTTTAGACCGATAAGATGGAGTTTAGTTTGTGACTAAGTAATTCACTATATCAGCAAACCAAAGTTCCCTAAAAATAGTTAAGATGTTTTCATCAGGAAAGTCCTCATTTATGGGCAACTCGTTGCATGGAGAGTTTTGAAATTCGCGAGAGATGGTCAGCAACAACATTTTCTATGCCTTTCTTATCTCGAGATCGAATTCTTGAAGGAGGATCTGACGAATGAGTCGGGCCTTGGCATCCTTTTTCATCATGAGATACCTAAGTGCAGAATGATCAGTGAAAATTGTGCTTTTAGACCCTAATAGGTAGGGACGAAATTTCTCTAAGGTAAACATTACTGTGAAGAATTCCTTCTCAGCAGTAGTATAGTTCATTTGAGCATCGTTGAGAGTCCTACTAGAGTCGTAAATTATGTGCTGCTTGTTATCAATGCGCTGACCTAGGACAGCGCCTATGGTAAAATCAGAAGCGTCGTACATGATTTGAACGGCTCAGACCAATTCGGTGCAGATATGATTGGTGCGGAAATAAGCTATTTCTTAAGCTTCTCCCAAGAATTCATACATTCAACATCAAAAGTGAAGGACACGTCCTTAGCTAACAGATTAGTCAAGGTCTAGCAATCTTACTAAAATTCTTGATAAATCTTTGGTAGAAATTGACGTGTCCTAAGAAGGATCTAATATCCTTCAAGCATTTGGCATGGGAAGCTTAGCAACAACCTCAATCTTGGCTCTATCCACTTCAATTTCTTTCTTGGAGATTTCATGATCCAAGACAATTTCATGTCTTACCATGAGTGGCATTTCTCCCAGAGTGTTAGATTTTTCTCTGCATAACGTTAAAGGACAAGTTTTAAATGGTAAAGACATTGAGTGAATGAATCTCCGTAGATGGAGAAATCATCCATGAAGATTTCTAAGAATTGTTCCACCATATCTGAGAAAAGATTTAATATGCAACGTTGAAATGTTGCTGGGGCATTGCACAAGCCAAAAGGCATTCAACGATAAGCAAATGTCTCAAATTGACATGTGAATGTAGTCTTTTCTTGGTCCTTAAGAGCAATAGGAATCTGATTATACCCCGAGTAACCATCTAAGAAACAGTAATACTCTTGGCCAGCCAATCGTTCAAGCATTTGATCAATGAAGGGGTGGGAAATGGTCCTTACGAGTTGCTGCATTAAGCTTCCTATAGTCAATGCAAATACGAATCTTCATGGAAAGTCGAGTTTGGACCAACTTTTTGTTATCGTTTTTCACTAAGGTGAACCTGATTTCTTTGGAACCGCATGGACATGACTAACCCATTGGCTATCTAAAATCAGATAGATTATCCTGTTGTCTTAGAGTTTCACAATTTCAGCATGAACAACCTCTTGCATTATAGGGTTTAACCGACGTTACGGTCTGTGTTTTGGTGTCGCGTCTTTATTGAGATGAATGCGATGTTGAACTATGGTTGGACTCAATCCCTTTATATCAGTCATAGTCCAACCAATGGCTTCCCTATGTTTTCTCAGAATTGTTTTAAGATCTTCTTCTTACCCTTCATTTAAATGGGAGGCAATAATCACAGGAAAGGTCACTTATTCACCTAGATAGACGTACTTGAGATGTGCAGGTAAGTCTTTCAATACTAAAGAAGGGAAAGCTCACTCGAAGGATGAGTCAAATTAGTTAGCTGCACATTTGGTGAAATAGGGTACGAGGCCCAATTCACAGCAGACTCGACAACCTGATCAAGCTTAAAGTCATCAGATTCTAACTCAAAGTCACACTCTGTTTCTAATTCCAATTCTATCCTGTGTTTACTTGTCAAGTTCTCAATGAGGTTGACTTCAAATGTTTGATTCTCAACATTATGGGGTTGCTTTCCTAGGTTGAAGACATTGACTTCTCTCATCATGTCCCTAAAGATTAACCTCATGGACCCATTCCTACAATTGATAATGGCATCGCAATAGCAAGGAATGGTTGCCCTAGGATAACAGGAGTTTGAGCCTTAGGATTAGACATAGGCTGTGTCTCTAGAACTATGAAATCAATGGGGTAGATAAGCTCCACGACCCGGATAAGGACATCATTAATTTTTCCCTTTGAAACTTTCACTGAACGGTCAGCCAGTTGGATAGTGACTCGATTTGGACTAAGATCACCCAACCTGAGTTGTTGATAAACTGAGAGATGGAAGCAAGTTAATACTTGCTCCCAAGTCAAGGAGTGCACGACTAATCTCTGCTTGTCCTATGGTGCAGGCAATGGTGGGACAACTCTGATCCTTGTACTTGACAGGGATCAGACCCGACAATAGCTCACTAATGTTAGTGGCTAAGAATTTTTTTCGGGTACATTAGTCTTTCTCTTCTTGGTGCACATGTCCTTAAGAAATTTTGCATAGGATAGGACTTGTTGGATGGCATCAAGAAGTGGCACATTTATCTTCACTTGATTGAAGATCTCAATATCTTATCTATGTGTGAATTTTGCTTGTTGTTTTTTAGCCTATTAGGAAATGGTACTATAGGCTGGTGCACCTGACTGGTTGACTTATCTGTTTCAGATTCGTCAGATTTAGACGGACTGCGATTAGATGAGGTGGATGCTTGCATGTGGTTGTACTGAATGGATTTAGATGGTGTTGACACTTGATTATCAACTTTCTTTCCCGACCTCAATGTATGAACAATATTACATTGTTTCAATGATTGATCCTTAGCATAATGAGCTTATTGAGAATTCTTAGGATTCATTATTGGCTGACTAGGCAAGATACCCTTTTGCCTCTCATTCTGTAGATTGCTAATTGGCTCATTTAAACCTCTAGCCTCTGTATAGTTTGCATGAGGGAATCTTGGTCCTTCATGTACCTTTCTATATTTCTCTCAAAGTCAGTCATTCTCCTTTCAAGTAGAGGATTCTGGAAGGAAGATTATGGAGCTTGGTTGGAAAAGTTTTGTTGATAGTTTAAAAAATAGGCGGATAGTTGGGAGAATTATGATGGTAGTTGGAAAAGTTGGGTTGATGATTAGAAAAATTATTGGAATAATGGAAGTGGCTTTCATGGTTTGACCGTGAGTGGTCATTATTATTTTGGCTCCATGAGAAATTCGGGTGATTTCTCCAGTCAAGATTGTACATTGTGTGTAAGGATTATTGTTCGGTCTTGAAAAGGTCACATTCATCGGTTCTGAGAAGTGTTGTTGAGCTTGAAACACAGGACACTCCTCAAACACATGATTCATGACTTGACAGTAAGTACAACCCAGAGTTGGAAATTGGTTTAGGCTGACTTGATTGACTGGACTTGGTTCCTTAGTTTCTAAAACTTCCAGTCTTCTTGCTAGGTTTACAATTCTTGCCTCATTTGCTATAGATGATTCAATTGAATGGAGACCTCCTTATAAAGAGATGGAGTTTGAATTCCTAGAGCTTTCACTAGCTGGTTCCCATTGGATGGTCTTTTCAGCTAGATCCTCATATTAATCCCATCCTTCATTCTCATCTTTCTTTAAGAATTCCCCTTGGCAGATGATTTCTAAGAGGGTCTTAGTAGAGTAGTCTAAACCATCATAAAGAATTTGACATTGTCACCATTTCTCTATTTCATGATGAGGACATTGGACAAGGAGGTCTTTGAAGCATTCAAAGTACCTCCAAATGGTTCACTAGGTTTTTTCTTGAATTGCATGATGTTCTTTCTAATGAGAGCGGTCTTATGAATTAGATAGAATTTCTTCAAGAAGACCTTGATGAAACCATCCCAGGATGCGATAGAGCCAGCCGCTAAACTATAAAGCCATTTCTTGGCTAAGTCCTTAAGAGCGTATGGGATAAATCTCAACCTAATAGCATCATCTACAAGGTATGAAATTTTCATCATTAGCATACTTTCTCAAACTCTCTTATGAAGAAATAAGCATCTTCAGACTCTAAACCATGAAACTTGGGGAGTGTGTTGATGAACTGAGGCTTGAGCTCAAAATTGTATTCACAAACTGATGAAAGTTGGATGCAAGATGGAAGTGTAGTTCTAATGGGATAGAACCTATCCTACAAAGATGTCAGTTGAGCCATAACTGGATCTGGTCTTGGTTCAAACTTAGATGGTGATGTGTTTTCTAGTTAACCTAGATGAATTAGGGTCTCTTGATCACACTTGCATACATAAACACAATCACAAACAAGTTCACCAATAGTCAACAAGAGGAAACAATCAAGCCTAGTCTAAGGTAACCTTGACCTAGACAACTCCTAAGTAATTGATAATCCACTGGAGGTAAAATGTAGACCTTGACCATAAGCTAATCAGCCAAATTAGGGCAAGATTGGTGGGGGGTATCCGAGCAAAAGTGACGGGCCTAATTAAGCCAAACCACCAGCCTTTAGGGGTTCGCCTCTCAATCCCTTTCCTTAGACACTGATTTGGCAGGAGTTAAATTCTAACACCTTCCCCCTTAGGATAATCTTCTAATGAGTTCAAGATGTCCCTTAGGCCAACGTCTATCAGATTTTAAATTAGGCTTAGACTGTGCGTGCTTGGAGATAGTTTGTGGGCTAAGGAAGGGTAATGACTTCCCCACCTTATCTTGATTTGGGTTTACCCTTAAAATTGATTGTGCAGAGTGTGAAAGATATAGAAAAGTAACATTCACAAGCAAATATCACCCAAGAATATTTTCTAACTATATGCTATGCATACGTACCTTGTCTCCATCTATCTTCAATAGTAATCGAAGATACGTAATTAGACAAATGCCTATGATGCAAGTCTAAATGTTTTTTAAGCAATTAGCAATCAATCAAATACTATTGAATTAAAAATAGGGAGTGTGAATATCAGATATAGCAAAAAAAATAACACACAAAAACTATATTTTTGCAAAGCAATATGTCCTACAAAAAATAGTTTTTAGCAGTCCAAAAAATTCGAACTTTTGCGCTGCAATTTCTTAAAATTTTGTTTCCTACTTTCGAGAGTAAATCTTATCCTGCAAAGCTTGAGTGCTAAATTTGATTTCTTAATGTCCTTAAAATAAGACACCAAACTTTTTAGAAAACAATTACACCGTTCCCTCCCCAGCAACGGCGCTAAAAATTGATTGAAAATGAAAGCAATGAGAATTATCATCTAGCTTTAAGCCAATGGGTCGTGTCAACAAGGAGAAATGCGATAGAAGCTTTTTGATGAATTGTTAAATAACAAAGAATGGTGTTGGTATTTTTTTTTCTTTCTTTTTTATATTGAAAAAGAGAATGGAGAGTAAGGAAATGATTAAAAGAAAAATTGAAAACTTAGAGAAGGCTTTGGAAAAGGTGATATTTAAAAAGCTTGAAGATTGTTTGGTTGTTTTTAATATAGGAGAAAGATCTGGGCTCACTAATTTTCTACTCAACTACTTACTTATCTCAAGAACATTTTGGTGCATCTCTTTTATCATAGGCAAAAATCTTTAGTTTCTTTTAATGTCCAAGTAAAACTAATAAGACGATTTTGGTTTAAATCTTAAGGCCTTTCTTAACACATCATTAAAAAGAGAATGTTAAACCATCAAGTTCAAAGAAGCAAGCATGGAATATAAACAATTTAAAGATATTTATGCTTTGAAAGTCCAAGTTTAAAAGAAAAGCTTCCTCATGCGCTTTCAAGAACAAAGTTTAACTCAGGAATTATTATGATTCAAGAGAGTTGATTTCATAAAAATCAATCAGAGAAGGAGGTAGAAGAGATTAATTAGTGAGCCCAGAAGATGATTTAGTTACTCATGACAAAAATAAAACAAGTAAGGAAGGAAAATAAAACATAGACATACCGAATTGAGTCGAGTTGAATAAGCAAGTTGAATCTCCTTTGATTGTCACTTCAAGGATGAATTACACACTCAATTTCACTTTTCTCTCTTTGCTGGTCTAAACTGAAAAAATAAAGATGAGATACAACTTCTCAGAACTATCAAACAATACTCCTAAAACCCTAAAAATGAACAAGAATTCTAATTCTAGTCTTCGCTATATTTTTCAGTGAAAAACCTACCTTTTATAGGCAAAAACCAAACGGGGGAGGGTGTACGAAGACGAAGATAGGGGGAGCAAACACTCCCCAACAAACATAACCAAGCTTCGAAAACGTGGCTTTGGCTGTGTTTCCGCGACCCTGGTGTGGCCAAGTGGCCACACCTGGTTGGTGGTGTTGGCCCAAAGGCCTTCCACTCTAGTTTTGATGATGATCAACTCATGAAGTTATGTTTACTAATATTCTTGTGAATTTAAGTTTCGGATCTATTAGCAAGATATTAGTTGGTGATTAACTTCTACAAGGAGTTTAGAAGCTTTCCATGGTGATTCCGGTGCCAAAACTTAAAGATCATTCCTTTGCACTTTGTGGATCAAGGTTTGGGAGCAAGTCAACTTGAAGATGGAAGATCGTCAAGAAGACTTAGGTATCCTAGTTTAGATAGTGTGTTTAGATCCATTTATAAAGTTTAGTATAGTTGATATGCTCAAGTGCACAAACACACACGTTTTATGTTTGGTTTTTGGTTTTCATGAATAGTTGATCAAAACAAGTTTAATTGATATATGTATAGTTGTTTCATTCTATACATGCATGCTTAACTTTTAAACAAACTTATTTTGACTTTCCTATTCATGTATTGAAAAATTCAAGTTTGATAAAAATACATGTTTTAGTTTTTGGTAAAAATGTTAAGAAACAAAAATGGTTCATATGCTTGATATTTGAGTTGAAATGTTTATCACATGTTTATATATCAATGCAAAATGATAAAACTATTTTTGAAGATTTTTACAAGACTTAAAAGAATTTTTAGAAAAATGTTTTAACTGTGTTTCTGTCCCAGAACAGTGGCTGACAGGCCAGGACGGCCGACCGCACGGGTCGACCGTACCAAGGGCCGGTCGACCCTTGCGGTCGACAGACGTGCACAAGCTTGTGCACGTTTGGCAGCCACAGGAACGGTCGGCCGGACGGCCGACCGGACCTGAGTGCAGTGCTCTCTGTTTATTTCGGTCGGCCGGGCGGTCGACCGTTTGGCCCAACGGTCATATTTTTGACCGTTGGCGGTCGGCCGGCCGGCCGACCGTTAGCCTGTCAGGCTGCCAGATTAGCCTAACGGCTAGTTTTCTGTTTGACCTATATAAACCCCATTCCTTTTGGTTTTTGGCTAAGATTTTTAGAGCTGATTTTCTCCCATTTTCTGTTTTAAAAACAAGTTTAAAAAGTGTTTAAAGAGCAAAAAGATTCATTCTATTTGTTTTTAAGTGTTTTGTTATTTTCAAAGAAAATAGGTTTTTGGAATTAGTTTATTGTTCTTCATTTCTATATCAATTTGGTATTTTTCCCAAGAGATTTTCTTTGATCAAAACACTTGTTTTCCACACTTGAGCTATCTTCTATCCTAATCTATTTAGGATCTTTTTGTTTGTGGAAAAGGAGAGATTGTTTGTGGTTGAAAGAGACCACCTATTGTAAACCCTTGATTTCTTGTGTTGCTCCCTCTTTGGTAGAGGTTGAGGTTGTTGTATTGGGTTGGTGTTTGCTCCCTCTTTGGTAGAGGTTGAGGCTTGTGTTTGCTCCCTCTAGTGAGAGGTGGAGTTTGGTTTGTAACCCTCTTCGGTAGAGGTGTTGGCTGTTGTTTGTGAAAAACACCTAGAGGGGAGGGGGGGTGAATAGGTGTTATTGCTAATCTAACAATCTTTTTAAACTAAGATGGATGAATGATGCAACGATCTCTCAAAACAAGACTAAGAGCCGAATACCCCGTGAGAGGTTCTGAACTCCTTCCTCCCAATTCCCCTTGAATGGGTTAGAGGTGCGCAATGCAACCTTGTTGTATGAGATATGATCGATCAAGGCAAAGTATGATGGATGAATAGTGAGATGCACACAATATATCACAAGTATCATAAGCTTGAAGTAATAGCACAAAGAAGAAACAAGATCACAAGCAAGTAATTGAAAGCAATATAGTGCAATAGAATTTAAAGCAAGAATGGACACAAGGCAATCGCAAACACAAGATGTTTGTTTCGAGGTTCGAGCCACCGCTCTACTCCCCGCCTTCACCTCCGTGAAGGGTTTCCACTATCCACCGAGGACGATTACAATGGTCTACCGAAGACCCGAGCACCGAGCTCCACCAAGTACAATAACCTCTACCGAAGAGGTGTCTCCACAAGAACAAGAAGATCACAAGAACAAGAGTGATCACAACAAGATCACCAAACTCTTTTACAACACTCTCACTCTTTTTACAACTTCACTATAGAATGAGTTAGGGATTTTTGGCTCTATGAAGTGTAGTGAGAAAAACTCAGTTGTAGAGATGATTTTTGTAAGGGAACACAACTGAAAAATAGCTCAAGAAAGAATTGGAAATGGAGAGCTTAAACACTTTTCTTTTCTCTTTTGAAAACTTTGAAAACTTGAGGATTTTTTCTTGGTATATTGCAAGAGAGTCTTCTCCTCTATTTATAGGGAGGAAAATAGGTTTAAAACAATTTATTTAGAGCTTATTTGCTCTGAAAAAGGACTGGAAAACCCTGAAAAAGTCTGCCAAAAAACAGTCTAAAAAACAGATTTCAGAATTGCACAAAAGAGGAAAGAGCCGTTGGCTGTTGCAGGCTTGGCGGTCGACCGGGCCGGTCGACCGCCAGCTCAGCTGGCAAAGAGCCGTTGGCTCCGGTCGACCGGTCGGGTCGACCATCCCAAAAGACAGAGCACAGCTCTCTTCTGCGGTCGATCGGACCGGTCGACCCAGAAAACCCGAGAGTGGCTGCTTATAGTCCTGGGACAGACGTGCACAAACGTGCACGTCCTGGGACTGGCGCCGGTCGACCGGGCCGGTCGGCTGGTCAGCCTGAAACAGGAAAAATCAGTATTTTTTGAGATAGAAAAATTTGTAAAATAGTTTTGGGTTTGAACAAACTTAAGTAATATGCTAGTAGGAGTATATAAACATGATCTAAACATGATATTTATTTTGTAAAACTTAGGGTCATGTAAATATCTACTAAGACATGAAACCAATTTTAAAATATGAAAACTTAAATACAAGACTCACATTTTAACAAAACCAAATTGTGTATGTGTATCCTAGAGCCAATATCCAACACTCAAACTTTAACATTCTATTCTTACATTTGTTCTAGGTACTACAAGTGCTTCAAGAGGGCTTTTCACCATAAGGTCTTCAACACTTGATCCTTGAGCCCAAATTGAGTCCAAAACCTTTGCTAATAGGGAATAAACCTTCTAGATAAGTTAGATCCCTGAAACACACTTAACCAATAAACAATATTAGTACAAATAACTAATATGTTTTGTAATCATCAAAACACACTAAACAAGGGTGATTGTAACCTTGGGCCAACAATCTCCCCCTTTTTGATGATGACAAAACATATAGGTTATTTAAACAAAAATGGAAGAAGAGCTTGGAAAGCTCCCCCTCAAATAATGCTATGTAACAAAAATGTCAATGAAGAGCTAAATACATAAGGCATTGAAAAACACATAAGGCATTGAAAACACATAGTTTTGTCAAAAACTCAAATGCATCAAAATATACACAATTTGTCAAAAACTCAAATGCATCAAAATATACACAATAAACAAACAAAATAAACAAACAAAACAACAAACAAACTCATACTTTTCTCCCCTTTTTGTCATACATCAAAAAGGGTTAAACAAACAAAATAAAAGAAATTTTTCTTTAAGAATCCATAATGCAAACATTCAACTCACCAGAAATAAATGAAAATCTAGCATAATCTAGAGGTTTAGTAAAATATCGGCAAGTTGAAAATCGGTAGAAACATAATCAATATCAATATCACCTTTCTCATAATGATCTCTAAGAAAGTGATACCTAATGTCAATGTGTTTGGTTTTACTATGTTGATTTGCATTCTTTGTCATGTGAATAGTACTAGTATTATCACAAAATATTTTAACATGATCAAAGTGTAAATCATAGTCAAGGAGAGTATGTTTCATCCAAAGAACTTGTGCACAACAAGCTCCGGCCGCAACATACTCCGCCTCGGCGGTTGAAAGGGCTACCGAATTTTGCTTTTTGGAAGACCAAGATACAAGACAATTACCTAAGAATTGTCATGTTCCACTTGTGCTCTTCTTATCTACCCTACAACCCGCATAGTCGGCATCCGAAAAACTCGTCATTGAAAATTGGCCGGTTTTCGGATACCACAAACCCATTTCAATAGTGCCCTTAAGGTATCTAATTATGCGTTTAACCGCAATTATATGAGACTCTTTAGGACAAGATTGAAAACGTGCACAAAGACAAACGGAAAACATGATATCCGGCCTACTAGCCGTCAAATACAATAAACTACCTATCATGCTACGATAAACTTTAATGTCTACACTTCTACCTTGTTCATCCTTGTCAAGCTTAGTAGTTGTTGCCATGGGAGTTTTGCTTACTTTAGATCCTTCAAGCCCGAACCTTTTGATGAGTTCCTTTGTGTACTTGGCTTGATTGATGAAGATCCCATCCGTCCTTTGCTTGATTTGGAGTCCAAGGAAATAGTTGAGCTCTCCCATCATAGACATTTCAAATTCATCCTTCATGCATGATTCAAAAGCTTGGCAAAGAGATTCATTAGTAGAACCAAAAATAATGTCATCAACATAAATTTGCACAATAAGAATGTCTTTTTCTACATGTTTTGTAAACAAAGTTGTGTCAATTTTACCTTTCTTAAAATCATTTGAAATTAAAAATGAAGAAAGTCTTTCATACCAAGCCCTAGGGGCTTGTTTTAAACCATAAAGAGCTTTATCTAATTTAAACACAAATCCGGATGTGTAGGATCAACAAACCCGGGGGGTTGTTCAACATACACCTCCTCTTCAATAAAACCATTTAGAAAAGCACTTTTAACATCCATTTCTTTTTCAACTCTTTTCTTAAAAGTTTGGAAATATGAAAGTGCTTGATTTTTGTGTTCAAGAAAGAAAACCCAAGTAAATCGTGAAAAGTCATCAACCAAAACAAAAGCAAATCTATTCCCACTTAGACTTTTGGTTTGTGTAGGGCCAAAAAGATCCATATGAATTAGCTCCAAAGGACGTGATGTCATGGTATCCTTAATTGACTTGAAAGAAGACTTAGTTTGTTTCCCAAATTGACATGCGTCACAAACTCGGTCCTTTTCAAAACTCAAACAAGGAATACCTTTCACCATTTCCTTTGTGTTTAACTTAGAAATATGGTCAAAAGAAATATGCCCTAATCTTCTATGCCACAACCAAGAGTCGTCATCGAGGGCTTTTAAACAAGTAATATTACAAGACATATTAGACATATCTATCATATAAACATTGCTTTCACGAAAACCGGAAAACACACAAGTATTAGAAATTCTATCAATTACTTTACAAGCTATATTATTAAAAACTACATCAAAACCTTTATCACAAAGTTGACTAACACTCAAGAGGTTATGCTTGAGGCCATCAACTAAAACTACATTCTCAATTTAAGGGGATGTGCCGAGTTTTACATTACCAATACCGATGATTTTATCCTTGGCATCATCTCCGAAGGTGACGGTGCCACCTTCATGGTATCTTGATAGGGTTGCAAAGTTGTTGATGTCCCAAGTCATGTGCCTTGAGCAACCACAAACGTGCACGTCCTGGGACTGGCGCCGGTCGACCGGGCCGGTCGGCCGGTCAGCCTGAAACAGGAAAAATCAGTATTTTTTGAGATAGAAAAATTTGTAAAATAGTTTTGGGTTTGAACAAACTTAAGTAACATGCTAGTAGGAGTATATAAACATGATCTAAACATGATATTTATTTTGTAAAACTTAGGGTCATGTAAATATCTACTAAGACATGAAACCAATTTTAAAACATGAAAACTTAAATACAAGACTCACATTTTAACAAAACCAAATTGTGTATGTGTATCCTAGAGCCAATATCCAACATTCAAACTTTAACATTCTATTCTTACATTTGTTCTAGGTACTACAAGTGCTTCAAGAGGGCTTTTCACCATAAGGTCTTCAACACTTGATCCTTGAGCCCAAATTGAGTTGACTTGAGTCCAAAACCTTTGCTAATAGGGAATAAACCTTCTAGATGAGTTAGATCCCTGAAACACACTTAACCAATAAACAATATTAGTACAAATAACTAATATGTTTTGTAATCATCAAAACACACTAAACAAGGGTGATTGTAACCTTGGGCTAACAGTTTGGCTACGGGCCTACCCCTCAGTTGTGAGGTGGTTGTTTGAGAGAGGAGTTTGGTACTCCTAGAGTTGTAACAAATCCTTCTCAGTGAAGGTTCCCTCGGTGGGAGATAGTGGATTAGAAATCCTACACGGTGGTGTAGGCGGGGATGTAGAGCAAGGTGCTTGAACCTCGAAACATATCTTGTTGTTAGCGTTTGATCCATTGTCTCCTAACTCTCTCTCTCTTTTATTTGTGCAAAGCATCATTCATTCATTCATATCTTATTGCTTGCATTTGTGCCTTGCATATATTCATATTGCCTATTCATCCTATATGCTTGGTTGTTTGTGTGTGCCTCACTTGTACTTAACCACAAGAGCTTCATATAGCACCTCAACCCATATCTAGGGAATCAAGAGGAGTTAGTCCAGAGCCCTTCACGGGAAATTCGGCTACACTTGTGTGTTGTACTAAGTGTGTTGCAATAAGTTTTTAAGCTTCCGCATTTAGCTCACTTAGTTTCTAGATTAACACTTACACCTATTCACCCCCCCTCTAGGTGTTTTTTCAGGTGGGTCTCATTTGTTTGGTGATACATTTTATCCCTTGCTAGTTTTCCCGTTTCAGCTCCTGGATTTGATGAAACGACCTTTGATCTTTAAGTAGGATTTATTAATAGGATTTATTAGATAATAAAGATGGTAATGTGACAATATATATGCAATATATGTGACCGATCAATGCTATTAGGTTGAGATTTGTCCCGTTTGCTCTTAAGGACTTAGCAAAGAAATGGCTATACAGTTTAGCGGCCGGTTCTTCAGATCGTGGGATAATTTCATTAAGGTCTTCTTGAAGAAATTCTACCAAATTCACAAGACTTCTCTCATTAGGAAGAACTTCATGCAGTTCAAGAAAGAACCTTATGAGCCATTTTAGGGGTATTTTGAACGTTTCAAAGACCTCCTTGTCTAATGTCCACATCATGGAATAGAGAAGTGGTGACAATGCCAAATTCTCTATGATAGTTTAGACTACTCAACTAAGACCCTCTTAGAAATCATGTGCCAAGGGGGATTCTTACAAAAGGATAAGAATGAAGGATGAGACTTATTTAAGAATCTAGCTGAAAAGACTATCCCATGGGAACCAACTAATGAAAACTCTAGGAATTCAGACTCCATCTCTTCAAAAGGAGGTCTCCATTCCATTGAAACATCTGTTGCTGTAGAGCCTGGAATAGAAAACCTAGCGAGCAGACTGAGAGCTTTAGAAACTAAGGAACCAGTTCCATCAATCAAATCAGCCCAAATCAATTTTCAACGCCGGGCTGTACTCACTGTCAAGCCATAAATCATGTGTTTTGAGGAGTGTCTAGTATTTCAACCTCAACAATAATTTTCTGAACCGATGAATTCGGTCTTTCAAGGCCCAACAATAATTCTCACGCACCAACGTACAATCCTGGTTGGAGAAATCACCCGAATCTGTCGTGGAGCCAAAACAACAATGACCACTCAAGATCAAACCATTCTAACCACTTTCAACATTCCAATCATAATCACAATCCTTCCTATTACCAACCCAATTACCATCCCAATCATAATCACATATCTAATTCTTACAATTATCAATAGAACTTCCTAGCCATGCTCTACAATCTTCTTTCCAAAATCCTCCACTAGAGAAAAGAATAACTGATTTTGAAAAGACTATGAAAAGGTATATGAGAAACTAAGAGTCTCTCATACAAACACTGCAGAACAACAATGCACAAGCCATAACGAGGTTAAAGGTTTAAATTAGTCAGCTAGCTAATTCATAAAATGAGAGGCCCAAGGGTACTTTGCCTAGCCAACCATTAACTAACGCACGAAATTCAAACCAAGTTAATCTTGCTGAGGATCAACAGTTAAATCAATGCAATGTTGTCATACATTGAGGTTAGGAAAGAAAATTGATAATCAAGTGTCTATGCTATCCAATCCCATTTAGCACAACAATACACAAGCATCCACTTCATCTAGTTTCAATCCATCCCAATCTGACGAGTCTGGAAAAGACAAGTCAGCGAGTCAGGTGCACAAGCCTATAATATCATTTCCTAATAGGGTGAAGAACAACAAGCAAAATTCACACATGGATAATATAATTTAGATCTTCAATCAAGTGAAGGTAAATGTGCCACTTCTTGATGCAATCCAACAAGTCTCATCTTATGCAAAATTTCTTAAGGACTTGTGCACTAAGAAAAGAAAGACTAATGTACTCAAGAAAGTCTTCTTAGCCACTCATATTAGTGAGCTATTGTCGGGTCCGATCCCTATCAAGTACATGGATCTGAGTTATCCCATCATTGTCTACACTATGGACAAGCCAAGATTAGTCGTGCACTTCTTGACTTGGGGGCAAGTATCAACTTGCTCCCTCTCTCAGTTTATCAACTACTTAGACTGGGCGGTTTTGGTCTAACTCGAGTGACCATCCAATTGGCTGACCGTTCAATAAAAGTTTTCAAAGGAGAAATTAAGAACGTCCTTATCCAAGCTGGGGAATTTATCTATCTAGTAGATTTTATTTTTCTTGAGACCCAACCTGTATCCAATCCTAGGTCTCAAACTCTTATTATCTTAGAGCGTCCATTCCTTGTGACTGCAAATGCGATCATCAATTGTAGGAATAGATCCATGAGGTTGACCATTGAAGACATGACTAAAGAGGTCATTGTCTTCAATCTAGAAAAACAATCCCATAAGATAAGAGACCAAACATTTGAGGTAAACTTCATTGAGAGCAATTGTGAAGAAGAAAGAAAAGGTATAGAGAATGAGTCTTTATTTCTTGATGAATTATTTAAGGATAAGTGCGATTATATTAATAAGAAGGCATATGTTGGAGATCTTAATTATAGAGTCCCCTTTAAAAAAAGAAAGTTAGTTTTGAGTGTCTTCACTTTTGATGAGCCAATCAATGATATATAGCATGAGAATATACTCTGATTGACCTAATCTTTGAAAACCTTTTTGAAGAAGACCTCATGTGTATGAAAGAACCGATTAGGGATATTTTTGTTAATTATTTACCTCCAAGAGAAAGTGTTGATTTAAGTTTTGAGGAGATGTATGGAACTGAGCTAGAATTTGAGACCTAAAAGGATAAGATGTGTATGAAAGATTGGCTTTCCCACAGTGCCCTATAAAGAAAACCCATTGGAATAATGGAAAGCGAGCTAGAGGGATGAGACCTAAAAGGATCTATGTGTGGGAGCAACATGATGTTGTAAATATTTTTGTAAATTATTTTTTAATGCACCTCCTTTAACACTTTATTTCATGCATTCATGCATTACAGTCATACAGTAAGGACAATGCATGAGATAAGTATAAGAGAGGGCTCTAATAATCTAACATGACTAATATAACTAAAAAAAGACAAAAAAACTTTTTGAAAAAAGAACAATATTTATATATATTTTTTGTAAGAAATTAAGTCAATTTTAAGGAATAGGAGAATCAAAATTAGGATTTCTTTTATTTGGTCAAAATAAGATGATTTATTTGATTTATAGGGTTAGGAAGAAAATTTGAAAAAGTAATCTAGTCTTGATCTTTACCTTGATGAAATATGCATACTTTATACACTTACACACTTAGGGTTCAAAAATAAAGATTCTTATGCCTTATAAAAAGGGAAAAAAAAATATATACACACATAAATTCTCTGATTAAGCTAGGTACTTGTGCCTTATAAAACATAAGTATTCACACCTAAAAGCAATCCATCTTATAAATAAAATCCTTAGTTTTGTGGCCTTATTTGCTCGAGTTCTCAAGTCCTTGGGGTGTTTTCACACCCGATAGCCTAAGACCATCCGATTTGGTTGTCACCGACTAAAGACTCGTTATATAGGCAGATTAGAAAGCCTAATACAACTAATGAATAATACCATCAAAAATATAAAAAAAAGAAAAAAAGGCATATGAGTTAGTGTTAAAGAATCCCGAGTGAAAATCTCACAGTTACAATGTTGCATATAATTTAAGATTGATCGGTCACATATATTGCATACATATTGTCACATTTCCATGCTTGTTATCTAAATAAATCATATTAATAAGTCCTATTGTTCTTTATAAAATGCAGGCCCATTGCTAAAGGATAGGCCAGAGAAACGAGCCCAAAAGCCCATTTAATTCAGAATAAATTCGAAACCAGGGATTCAGGGCAAATCTTGCCATATTAGAGAGGTTGAAAACTGGTTGAAATGAATCCTCCCAAATCAAGCGGTTGAAGCCAACAAATCAAAGATCGTTTCGTCAAATCTGGGAGCAGCAACAGTAAATCCAACAAGACAAAAGGAAGCCCAAAGCAATGCCAACCATCCCTCCACCTAGATGTGGCCAATTGGCCACATCTAGGCCGCGGATACGCGGCCCAAGCGCGGATCTGCGGCTTGTTGGTGGAGATAAGGGGAGCATTTGCTTCCCTTATCTCCTCACTCCCTTCCCTCTGAGGTTTTGCCTATAAAAGTTAGGATTTTGTACTGAAAATTTAGCGAAGACTAGGATTAGAATTTTTTTATTCTTTAAGGATTTAGGCTCTTTGTTAAATAGTGTAAAAGTTGTATTTTGTTTGCAATTTGTAGTTCAGTACAAATACCTGTGTGAGAGAGAGGAATTGAGTGCTTGTAACTTGAAGATTGAAGTGACATCAATACAAGAATCGAGCTACATTTTCTTTCACTCATTTTACGGTATGTTTTACTTTAATTACTTAGATTGTTCTTTGTTTTTCATGAGTAGCTAAATCAGTTTTCTGAGCTCACTATTAATTCTCTCTCTGATCCCTCTTCTTTTCGAACGGTTTTGATGAAATGACCCAATGAATCATTTGCATTCCTAACTTAAGCCTTTCTTCTTGAAAGTGTTCTTGAAGGCACATGAGGATGAGTTTGGATTTTTAACTTCTACCTCTTTTTAAAACGTCTCTTGAACTTATTTTTATCTTATACTTGAACTTTTTGATGATTTAACATTCAACTCAAGACGATTTCTTAAAGAAAAGAATTAACCTTTCCAACCATCTTATGTGTTTTGCTTAAAACTTTCTAGAATCAATCTTAAGTTTTGCCTATGATCAAGTTGAGGCATTAAGATTTTCAATTGAAGAACATGTCATTAAGTAGTAAGTAGTGAGCCCATATTTTCTTCTTTATTAAAAACAACCAATCACTTTTCAAAGCTTTTTAAATCACCTTTTCCAAAGCCTTCTCCAAAGTTGCAATTTCTCTTTTAATCATCTCCCTTCTTTCCATTCTCTTTTCAATTAAAAAACGAGCACAATTCTTTGTTACTAAATAAAATACTGAAATGCTTTCATCGCATTCCTCCTCGTGGACACGACTCGTTAGCCACAAGCTACACAGTAATTTCTTAACTCTTTGATTTTGACAATCAATTTTTGGCGCCGTTGCCGGGGAGGGAACGGTGTATTTATTTTTTAACAAGTTTGGTGTGTTGTTTCAGGGACTTCAAGATTCAGATCTAGCATTCAAGCTTTACAAGAGAAGACTTACAAATTTTGTGCCCCTACTCTCGAAAGTAGGAAACAGAATTTTAAGAAATTGCGTTGCAAAAGTTAAAAATTTCGTTGGACTACTAAAACTCTTTTTTGCAGGACATATTGGTCGCAAAAAATTAAGTTTTTTGTACGTTATATTCTTGCTATATCTGCTATCCACCATCCCTGTTTTAATCCAATAGTAATTTTAGTGATTGTTAATTGCTTAAAAACTGTTTGGACTTGCATTCTAGGCATTTGTCTAATTACGTTTATTTTACAATTACTGTTGAAGATAGCTGGAGACAAGATATGTATGCATAGCATATAGTTTAGGAAACATTCTTGGGTGATATTTGCTTTTGAATGCTACTTTTCTATATCTTGCACACTTTGCACAAATCAATTCTAAGGGCAAAACCCAAGTCAAGATAAGGTGGGGAAGTCATTACTCTTCCTTAGCCCACAAACCATCTCCAAGCATGCACAACCTATGCCTAAATAAAATCTGATAGACGTTGGCCTTAGGGACATCTCGAACTCATTAGGAGATTATCCTAAGAGGGAAGGTGTTGGAATTTGACTCCTGCCAAATCAGTGTCTAGGAAGGGGATTAAGGGCCGAAAGCCGAAGGTTGGTGGTTACTTAATTAAGGAACGTCTTTGACGGATAACCTCCCACCAATCTTGCCCTGACTTGGCTGATTAGCTTGTGGTCAATGTCTGCATTATACCTCCAGTGGACAATTAACCAGTTAGGAGTTGTCTAGGTCAAGGTTACCTTAGACTAGACTTGGTTGTTTTCTCTTCTGGACTATTGGTAAACTTGTTTGTGATTGTGTTTGTGTATGCAAGTGTGGTCAAGAGACCCTAATTCATCTAGGTTAACTAAAAACACATCACCACCCAAGTTCAAAACAAGACCAGATTCGGTTATGGATCAACCGACATCTTTGCAGGATAGGTTCTATCCCATTAGAACATCACTTCCATCCTGCATCCAACTTCCATCGGTTGGTGAACACAACTTTGAGCTTAAGTCACAGTTCATCAATGCACTCCCTAAGTTCCATGGCTTAGAGTCTGAAGATGCTTATTTCTTCATAAGAGAATTTGAGGAAGTATGCTTAATGATGAAAATCCCACACCTTGCAGATGATGCTATTAGGTTGAGATTTGTCCCATTTGCTCTTAAGAATTTAGTCAAGAAATGGCTCTACAGCTTAGCGGTCGGCTCTATCACATCTTGGGATGGTTTCATCAAGGTCTTCTTGAAGAAATTCTATCCAATCCACAAGACCGCTCTCGTTAGGAAAAACATCATGCAGTTCAAGCAAGAGCCTAGTGAACCATTTTGGAGGTACTTTGAACGCTTCAAAGACCTCCTTGTCCAATGTCCTCATCATGGAATCGAGAAATGACGACAATGCCAAATTCTTTATGACGGTTTAGACTACTCGACCAAGACCCTCTTAGAAAGCATGTGCCAAGGAGGATTCTTGTAGAAGGATGAGCATGAAGGATGAGATTTATATGAGAATCTAGCTGAAAAGACCATCTAATGGGAACCTACTAGTGAAAGCTCTAGGAATCCAAACTCTATCTCTCAAAACGAGGTCTCCATTCAATTGAATCATCCATAACTAATGAGGTTAAGTTAGCTAACCTAGCGAGAAGACAGGAAGCTTTAGAAACTAAGGAATCAAGTCCAGTGAATTAAGTAAGCCCGAACCAATTTCCAACTCCGGGTTGTACTTACTGTCAGACCATGAATCATGTGTTTGAAGAGTGTCCTGTATTTCAAGCTCACCAACACTTTTCTGAACCAATGAATGCGGCCTTTTCAAGGCCGAACAATGATCCTTACACTCCAACGTACAATCCTGGCTGGAGAAATCACCCAAATTTCTCATGGAGCCAACAAAATAATGACCACCCACGGTCAAACCATGCAAGCCACTTTCATCATTCCAATAATTCTTCCAATCATCAACCCAACTTTTCCAATCACTCTCACAATTCTCCCAACACAACAAAATTTTCCCAACCAAGCTCCACCATCTTCCTTCCAGAATCCCCAACTCGAAAGGAGAATGACTGATTTTGAGAGAAACATGGAAAGATACATGAAGAATTAAGATTCTGTCATGCAAACAATACAGAGGCTAGAGGGTCAAATGAGCCAGTTAGCCAACCCACAACATGAAAGGCAAAAGGGTACCTTGCCCAGTCAACAAATTATGAATCCTAAGAATTCACAACAAGCTCATTTGGTTGAGGATCAATCACTGAATCAATGTAATGTTGTTCATACATTGAGGTCGGGAAAGAAAGTTGATAACCAAGTGTCAACACCACCTAATCCTAGTCAACACTATCACACTTCAACATCCATCTCATCTAATCCCACTCCTCCTAAATTTGATGAATTTGAAAAATATAAGTCAACTAGTCATGTGCACCAGCCTATAGCACCATTTCCTAATATGCTGAAAAATAACGAGCAAATTCCGCACATGGATAAGATAATTGAGATCTTTAATCAAGTGAAGATAAATGTGCCACTTCTTGATGCCATCCAACAAGTCCCATCTTATGCTAAGTTTCTTAAGGACATGTGCACCAAGAAAAGAAAGACTACTATTCCTAAAAAGGTCTTCTTAGCCACTAACATTAGTGAGCTTCTATCGGGTCCGATCCCTGTTAAGTACAAGGATCCAGGTAGTCCAACCATTGCCTGCACAATAAGACAAGCCGAGATTAGTCGTGCACTTCTTGACTTCGGTGCAAGTATCAACTTGCTTCCATTCTCAGTTTATCAACAACTCAGGTTGGGCGATCTTAGTCCAACTCGAGTCACTATCTAACTGGCTGACCGTTCAGTAAAAGTTCCAAAAGGGGAGATTAATGATGTCCTTATCCGGGTTGGGGAGTTTATTTACCCTGTTGATTTTATAGTTCTAGAGACACAACCTGTGTCTAACTCTAATCATAGGGCTCAAACTCTTGTTATCCTAGGGCGACCATTCCTTGCTACTGCCGATGCCATCATCAATTGTATGAATGGTTCCATGAGGTTAACTTTTAGGGACATGACTAGAGAAGTCAATGTCTTCAACCTAGAAAAACAACCTCGTAAGATAAGAGATCAAACATTTGAGGTAAACTTTGTTGAAAATAATTGTGATGAAAAGAGTGAAGATATAGAAGATGAGTCTCTGTTTCTTAATGAATTATTTAAGAATGAATGCGATTATCTTGATGAGAAGGCATATGTCGAAGATCCTAATGTTAGAGTATCATTTAAAAAGGGGAAATTTGATTTGAATATCTTCACTTTCGATGAGCCAACCAATAATATATCGTATGAGGATATAATTCAAGAACATCCGATTGATATACTCTTTGAGAACCTCTTCGAAGAAGAACTCATGTGTTTAGATAAACCAACTAGGGATCTTCTGGTTAATTACACATCTCTAGGGGAAAGTGTTGACCTAAGCTTTGAGGAGATATATGGAATTGAGTTAGAATTTCTAGGCATTCATAGTGAGAAAGTTCCAACTGAGAAGTGTGGTGGAGATCAATTTTTGAATAATGAATATAGAAATATGAGGAAGGAAAACCTAAAGAAGTTGAGACTGAGGAGGAAGAAAGCTAAAATGACAGAAAAATTGGCCTCCCCACTATGCCCTATAAAGAGGACCCATTGGAATGACGGGAAGAGAGCTAGTGGGATAAGACCGAAAAAGATCTAGGTGTGGGAGAAACTTGATGTTGTACATATTTCTGTATAATATATGCACCTCTTTTACATTTCATTTCATGCATGTTTACATTTCTTTCATACATTAGGGACAATGCATGAGATAAGTGTGGGGGAGGGCTCTAACATGACTAATATAAAAAAAAAGTATATATATATATAAAAACTTTTTGAAAGGTAAGAACAATATTTTGATATATTTTTGTAAGAAATTAATTTAATTTTAAGGAATAGGAAAATCATAAGTAGGATTTCTTACACTTGGTCAAAATAAGATGACTTGTTTGATTTTTAGGGTTAGGAAGAAAATTTATGAAAGTAATTTAGTCTTGATATTTACCTTGATGAAATATGCACACTTTATACACTTACACACTTAGGGTTAAAAAACAAAGACTTTTATGCCTTATAAAAAAAGAAAAAAAACTATATGAAAAAAATAAATAAACAAATCTAATTATTGATTAGCTTGGTGCTTTGGCTTAAGCAAGCCTTGGTATTTATGCAAAAGATAAATAGATAAGTTTGAAAACATATATATATATATATATATATATATATATATATATATATATATATATATATATATATATATATATTATATATATATATATATATATATATATATATATATATATATATATATAAATCCTCTGATTAAGCTGGGTATCTATGCCTCATGAAGCATAAGTATTCACGCCTAAAAGGGATACATTTTATAAATAAAAACCTTGGTTTCGTGGCCTTGTCTACTCGAGTGTTTAAGTTCTTAGGGGTGTTTTCTCACCTGGTGCCCTAAAACTGTCCAGTTTGGGTGTCACTGACTAAAGGCTCGTTACATGGGCAGATTAGAAAGCCTAATAGAATTGAGGAATAAATACCATCAAAAATAAATATAAATAAGGCATAGGAGTTAATGTTAAAGAACCCTTAGTCAACTTCACAGTCACGATGGTGCATACGACTCAGGGTGAATTAATAGACTAAATGAGAAAAATAATTTGACTCCTTACTTTGATTGATGACATGTTGTTGAATAGAGACTAAGTTTAGGAATGAAAAATTTGACATTCCTATAACTTATAGATTACTTAAACTCTCACAAATATACTTCAAATATTTTCTCTTTTCAAAATGCTTTTCAAAAACACTAACTTTTTTCTCTTTCTTTATGGATTTTGTGGGTGTAATCCACTGAAAACCCTCACGAGACAAAACCCGTCCTCTAGGGGTAACTTAGAGGTTTAACAACTTGTTGCACATGCTCAGTGCAATCGAGTGACCTGCGAAAGTGGTCTAATAATTAATTAAGATTAGTTTTGATATTTTGGTCGAGGGCGAGCAAAAGATAAGTGTGGGAGTGTGATCGGTCACATATATTGCATACATATTGTCACATTTCCATGCTCGTTATCTAAATAAATCATATTAATAAGTCCTATTGTTCTTTATAAAATGTAGGCCCATTGCTAAAGGATAGGCCAGAGAAACGAGCCCAAAAGCCCATTTCATTTAGAATAAATTCGAAACCAGGGAATCAGGACAAATCTTGGCATATCAGTGAAGTTGAAAACCGGTTGAAATGAATCCTCCCAAATCAAGCGGTTGAAGCCAACAAATCAAAGATCGTTTCGTCAAATCTGGTAGCTGCAACAGTAAATCCAACAAGACAAAAGAAAACCCAAAGCCACGCCAACCATCCCTCCACCTGGATATGGCCAATTGGCCACATCCAACAAGCCGCGGATCAACGACTTGTTGGTGGAGATAAGGGGAGCGTTTGCTCCCCTTATCTCCTCACTTCCTTCCCTCTGAGGTTTTGCCTATAAATCTAGGGTTTTGTACTGAAAATTTAGTGAAGACTAGGATTAGAATTTTTTTATTCTTTAAGGATTTAGGCTCTTTGTTAAATAGTGTAAAGTTGTATTTTGTTTTGCAATTTGTAGTTCAGTACAAATACCTGTGTGAGAGAGAGGAATTGAGTGCTTGTAACTTGAAGATTGAAGTGACATCAATACAAGAATCGAGCTACATATTCTTTCACTCATTTTACGGTATGTTTTACTTTAATTACTTAGATTGTTCTTTGTTTTTCATGAGTAGCTAAATCAGTTTTCTGGGCTCACTATTACTCCTCTCTCTGATCCCTCTTCTTTTCGAACGGTTTTGATGAAATGACCCAATGAATCATTTGCATTCCTAACTTAAGCCTTTCTTCTTGAAAGTGTTCTTGAAGGCACACGAGGATGGCTTTGAATTTTTAACTTCTACCTCTTTTTAAAACGTCTCTTGAACTTGTTTTTATCTTATACTTGAACTTCTTGATGATTTAACATTCAACTCAAGACGATTTCTTAAAGAAAAGAATTAACCTTTCCAACCATCTTATGTGTTTTGCTTAAAACTTTCTAGAATCAATCTTAAGTTTTGCCTATGATCAAGTTGAGGCATTAAGATTTTCAATTGAAGAACATGTCATTGAGTAATGAGATAGTGAGCCCAGATTTTCTTCTTTATTAAAAACAACCAATCACTTTTCAAAGTTAAATCACCTTTTTCCAAAGCCTTCTCCAAAGTTGCAATTTCTCTTTTAATCATCTCCCTTCTTTCCATTCTCTTTTCAATTAAAAACGAGCACAATTCTTTGTTACTAAATAAAACACCGAAAAACTTTCATCGCATTCCTCCTCGTGGACACGACCCGTTAGCCACAAGCTACACGGTAATTTCTTAACTCTTTGATTTTGACAATCAAAGATAAAGTAATAGACTAGATGAGAAATACAAGTTTAACCCCTTACCATGATTGATAACAAGTTGTTGAATAGATTCTAAGTTTAGGAAAGAAAAATTATGTTTTCCTTATAACTTACAGATTACTTGAACTCTTACAATAATACTTCAAATTATGATTGTGCACGTGCATTGTACATTTTGTATCATATATGTCATATTTGCTTCATTTATTTTTAAATAAAACTCTACTTTTTGATGTATTTTCATGTTCAGTGTATGCCGTGTAATTAACGAAGAAAATGGAGAGATTGTCAGATTTATCCAATTAAATATAAATAATTCAAAAGATCAAGCAAATCAAGGGATCAATTCAAATTCAAAGATTCTAGAAGCTATCTTATCTGAAAGCTAGATATATCAGATAAGATAATATCATCTAATTTCAAGGAAAAAACGGATTGTTTAAAGATCCTATCGGTTTCGCTGAAGATAAATAGATATCTCATCAATTCTAGAAAATGGATTGAAAAAAATTCAAGAGATCAATGGACAGAGAGAAGATCAACAGATGAGATGAATCTATCATATTTGGAGATAAGGAGGAAAAACCAAGTAAATTCAGAGTTTTAAATCAATTTAGACTCAGAATAAGACTGGACACTCTTTAGTATTTTAATCATAACTTTCGCTACCAAAACTTATATCTGATAATTCAAGTTGATCTAGAAAGAAGACTTAAAAAGCTACAATCTTACGTTGATAAATCTTTCTAATTCTATTATTTGATAAGTGATATTCAGCAAGTAACATGCCAACAAGCTGCAAATCAAAATTAAATTTTCACATAAAATTCGGGACAAATCAAATCAAGTTTGGAGATAAGGAGATGATTCAAATTTAGAAATAGCCAGCTCTTCCTATCTCTCCATTCATCTTCCCTACCCATTTCTTCCCTATAAATAGCCTACCCATCAGAGGTAGAGGAGGAAGACTAGGATTAATCTCTTATTTTCTTTTTGAAGATTAGGATCATTGTTAGATAGTTTATGAGAAGTTGTATCTTAGTTCTTAATCTATAAATCAGTTCAGAAACAAAGTGAGAGAGAGAAAGAGTGATTGTAATTTGAAGTTGAAGTGACATCAATAAAGATTCAATGAACTTCTTTTCTTCTCCAACTCCGGGTATGTTGCATTTCAATTTAATGTTTTCTTTTTTAGTAATTAGTAGCAAAATCTCCTTTTTTTGGGCTCACTAATCTCTCCTCTCTAGTATTGATTCTTGATTGATATTAATAAAAGGGAACCAACTGAATTATTTGAATGCCTTAAACTAAGCCTTACTTATTGCGAGTGTTCTTGAAGGCACATGAGGATGAGATTGAATTTTGGACTTAATCTTGAAATTAATCATTAAAAAGAACTTGTTTTTATTCCATACTTGTTTCATTGCTTAGATGGTTTAACATTTAACTAAAAGAAAGATTTCAAAACTAAAGTTTGATTTTTAAGATAAATCATCTTGTGTTTACTTGATCTCTTTTAAATACAAGACTAAACTTTTTACCTATGATCTCATTGAGGCACTTGAACTTTCAAGAGAAGAATCTAAAGTTGGTTAAAGATAAGTGAGCACAGATCTCTCTTTATTATATACAAACAAATACACATCTTCAAGCTTTTTAAAAAATCATTTTTTTCAAAACCTATTCTAATATTCAATTTCTTTAAATCACTTCTCTACTCTCCATCTTCTTTTTCATCTAAAAAATATAAACACTAAAACTTATTTTTCCCAAATACCGAAAAGATTGTATCGCATCTCTCCTTGTGGACACGACTCGTTAGCCCTAATCTATACGGTATTTCTCTTAAATTTCTCAATCAAATGCGTTTAAGAAGTGTTTTTTTTATGAGAGTTTTTAGAAAAACATGATTTTCTATTTACAAGTTTAGTATTTGAAAAATATATTTTATTTCAAGAAATATATTTTTTATCTCAAAATAAGTTCACATGTTTGTAATATGTGTTGATTTTTGATCACACATATTTGTACTCTAATGTATGTATATGAACTTATTTTTGTAGAATTTACTGAGATTTATTTGAATTTAAAAAGATTTTAAAATGTGTAGAGAAGAACTTATGTTTTAGTCTCTGATTTTTGACAGCTCAATAGAGCTGTTGACAAGCCTTGAGAGGGGGCTGTCGATAGGTTTTACAGAGACAAAGGCTCTTAGTTTTTTGGAGCTCGCTGTTGGCAACCCTCCTCTATTGTCGATAGCTGATACTTTGAGTATCAGTCTGCTGTCGACAAGCCTAGTAGGCTGTCGATAGAAAAGCTCTTCAACAACCAAAATATGACTGTTGCTCTCGGGTTGCTGACAGGAGAGCTCCACAATGGCCAAAAACATGGTCATTGCTTTCTGAACTGTCGGCAGCCCTAGTGAGCCGTTTGGGCCATATTTCAATTAAAATAAGATTTTCTTTATTCAAACTGTTTTGTCTTATTTTCAAATGGGTATATTTCACTTTACTAGGATTTTATTAGTGTTTTAATGAATGAGTTTACTCTCTAATCATTTTCTACCCTCTTCCTATAAATAAGGTTCATTGGAGAGAGTTTTAAAGATAGTTTTACAAGATCTTTGAAGAGAAAAATTTGTGTTTAAATGTTTTGAAAAAAAATCAAGAAAATAAGTTTTTGGGAAATTCAAGTTTCAAGCTTCAAATCTCAATTTCTTCAAGAAAATTTTCCCAAGTGTTTTTGTTAAGAGCTTCAGTTCAAAACTTCTACCTTTCTCACAAACTTGAGCAATCATTGCAAAATATTTTGTATTGTGAGATTTTTGGTTTGTGAGATTTGTGGTCACCTAGTATTATAACCTCCTCTTTGTTTTGTGCATTTGACTTCGTGCCTTAGCTTTGTGCCCACCTCTTGTGTGAAGTCCATTGGTTTTGTGCCCACCTCTTGTGGGGTTATTTTCTTTGTGAAGTTCCTTTGTGGAGTTAGTGAAAATTCTTCATTCGGTGAAGGCGGAGATATAGAGCTTGGTGCTAAATCAAAATATATTCTCGTGTTTGCAATTTTTATCTCTTAACTTAACTCTACTTGTTTATATCTTGCATTGATATTGTTGCTCATCTATATATATCATTGATGTTATGCCACACTTGTATTAATCAAAGAGAACTATTGAAAAACCTTAACTCTTATAAAAGAGGAATCTTGAGGAGAAGTTCTAGATTACTTCACTAGAAATTCGACTCACTCTTTGGAAATCATTTGTGTTAGTGTAAAAGTTTTAAATTTCACATTTGATTAGAACTTCACTTATTCACTGCCCTCTAGGTGAACTTTCAATTGGTATCAGATCTAATGCTCTTGATATTCAGTTTAACCACTGTAGAGAGGTCTTATTTTGCCAATCTTCATATTTTTTTTTGCACCAATAGCATATAGTGGTAAATCTAGTATTAATTGTCTACTCAAATTTGATGGACTTAACTTTCCAATACGGAATGTTAAAATGACCGTTTTCTTGAACTCCTTGGGTAGTCTTGTAGGCAAAGTTATATCCAAACCCTTTGTTTGTCTCGAGGGTGATGAGGACTCATGGTCCGAAATTATCGTTAAGAAATATGATACAAACTCTAAGGCCCATTATGAATTGTTACCAGCTTTGAATGATGATATTTTTAGGGTCATACATTACTCGTGTGTACATGATATCTGGCAAGTGTTGATCACTACACATGAAGGCACATCATAAGTCAAGAAAGCTAAGACTGATTTGCTAAATTCTTAATATGATAGCTTTCATTTGTTTGATGATGAATCTATAGATGATATACATACCCGCTTCACTGCTTTTACTATTGCACTTATTTCTCTAGGTAAACCTATTGATAATGATCAAAAGGTGTAGAAAATCATTAGAGCACTTTCTAAAACTTGGGAAGTTAAAGTAACCACCTTGAAAGAGCTCAAAGATAGAGAAGAAATGGACTTCACCGGTTTCATGAGAAACTTGAAGACCAATGAAATGAAAATGAAGGATAGAAAAGAGCGTGAGCCACAAAAGGAGAATGATGTTGCACTCAAGGCCTCACCAAGAGATTACCAAAAAAAAGTGTTGCAACTCCAACTACCTCGGAAGATAAAGAAGAACTCACTCTCCTAGTGAAGAACATGAATATGTATCTCAAGAAGGAAAGAAGAAGTGACCCAAGATGGAAAGACAAGGAGAAAGCTATAAAGGCCACCATTTGGGATTCAGATAGTGAATCCGAGAATGATTCCATGCTTATGTGCTTTATGGTTCAAGAGGATGACCTTGAGATAAATTTGGAATCCGACCTTGAAGAGAAAGATAAATTATCATATGATGATCTTGTTTTATGTCGTGAAGAGCTTTCTGAAAAATATGCTTTGATGAAAAAGAAGAATTTGAAAGTGAAGCAAGAAAATGATGTTTTATCCTTAAAGCTTGCTTGATTTGGCTTTAAATGATAAAGAAGTGGTTCAAATGAAAATGTTTCTTTGAAAAATCAAATTGATTTAATTTCCAAAGCTAGAGATTTTATTTTAAAAGAAAAGAATTCTTTTAAAATTTAATTTGACATTATTTTCAAAGAGAATGAAAAGACGCATATTTCCTTGAAAAAACTGAATTCTTTTTTTGTTTCCATACTTCTCATACTAATATCGCTTCTTCTTCTAATATTGATAAAAATAAGATTTATATTTTGAAAAATAAGATTAATTGTTTAAGCTCAACTTTGAGCCAATATGCTTTTGACCATAAGAGATTGAATCCTTGTTTCAAAAGAAACAAGCTCCACATATTCATGCACATACTACACGATATGCACATACACATCATACTCGAAAGTATGCCAACGTGTATCATTGTTCACATTGTGGTCACAAAGGTCACTTAGCTAAATTTTGTCTTGATAAATTAAATATTTGGATAAAAATATTTGGGCTCGTAATGGTACTAACTCTCAAGGACCCAAGAAAGTTTGGGACTAAAATTCACACCCATTGTGTTTGATGTAGGAGTGGGCTCTTACAAGATGTGAGAGACTTCGTGCCATAGTAGTGGATGCATATTGGACTTGATGGATAAATAAACGAATACATCACTGTCAAGGTGTTTATGTGAGAGGACCACCTTGTTTTGGAAGAATAGTGATTAGTTTTATCGGTTTGGTAACTATTTCTACCCTCCATATTATGTTTCTATATGTTTTAGATTAAATGATTTTTTTGCATATCATATTTGTATGTGTAGGTGCCCGGAAGGAGATTTAGGTGAGAAAGATCGGGGTGTAAAATATTTCCTTGAATCAGTTGAAACAATTACAACCAGACTTCCCTTTCTTTCCGGTTACAAGGGAGGGAGGATGTTGAATCTTGAATCCCCCCTTTGTTTAATGCTGGGTTCTTCGTGTGGCGGTGGAGAGTGAATCTTGTTCTCCGTTGACCGGATGACTGTTTGGACCGTCGGGGATCTTCTCTTCGGTCGGTAGAGAGAGTAACTCGGCTCTGTCTACCAAAACTCTAGAAGAGGAGCTAGGCAAAGAGCAGCTAGTACGCAGTAAGCTTGCTGAAGAGTCTTCTCTCCTTCTCTGTTGACGATGCCTTCGTCCGGTGATCGTGCGTGTCTCTCTCTACGCGTGTTGGATGCGTATGCCTGTATGTAGGTACGTCTCTCCCTGTGTGTCTGTCTCTGTTGATGCCAACAGGGCTATTTATAGAGGTCCCTGGGGATGAACGTGCCCCCTGAAAACGCTCCACAATGAGGGGCCACTTCCCGCTACATGTGCGGTGACTGGCCCCTTATTTCGGGTAGTTGCAACCGAGACGCGGGCGTCGAGCCAACGCGTCCTGATGCTGAGACGCGGGTGTCGAGTCAACGCGCCTTGATCCTGAGACGCGGGCGTTGAGCCAGCGCGTCTTGATCCTGAGACGCGGGCGTTGAGCCAGCGCGTCCTGATGCTGAGACGCGGGTGTCGAGCCAACGCGCTGAGACGCGGGTGTCGAGCCAACGCGTCCTGATGCTGAGACGCAGGCGTCGAGCCAACGCGTCCTGATGCTGAGACGTGGGTGTCGAGCCCACGCGTCTTGATGCTGAGCGCGGGCGTCGAGCCAACGCGTCCTGATGCTGAGACGCGGGCGTCGAGCCAACGCGTCCTGATGCTGAGACGCGGGCGTCGAGCCAACGCGTCCTGATGCTGAGACGCGGGTGTCGAGCCCACGCGTCCTGATGCTGAGACGCGGGTGTCGAGCCAACGCGTCCTGATGCTGAGACGCGGGTGTCGAGCCAACGCGTCTTGAGCTTGGATCTCTGCTTTTAAAGGCTTGTCTGTTTTTTTTTTTTTTTTTTTTTTAGACAGCCTACAGAACCCCCTCCAAAGTTTTCGATATTCCGCAGTTAAATGGGACGGATTTCGGAATATTTTGGATTTTAGCCGCGTTTGAATCCTGCGCATGGCACAGTTTTGACCCGCGTCTGAAGTCTCTAAGGACTGCCGCGTCTGTTACTTAGTTTTCTTTTGTTAAAGTATACTAAGTTCCAGATTTTCTGATTCTCTTATTTGTTCTTTGCAGGTTCGCTGGTCCCCTGGAAGAAGGCTTCAACCGGCGAGCTTGTTCAATGTTCACCTATGAGAGAATATATTATGGTCCTCGTCACCTATGAGAGAATATATTATGTCTCTGACGAGGACCCAACCCTCGCCAAGGTCTCTTCAGATCTCCTGTACCAAACATGCCTGATGGCAAGAGATGGTCAGGGTATGCATGACGGCGATGAGGGTCCGGCGGTTGTGGGGGCGGATAAGATCCTCTTCCTCTCCCACTCCAGAAGTGACATCGAGGACATTTCGTTAGATGGCCTGCTGGGAAAAGGGATGGTGATGAATGAAGGGTTGCAGGACTTTCTGCTGCCACCGGACCTCAAGAACACCATTGCTCTTAGCTTAGTCAGCTAGGGCGCTTTCAGAGTTTGGCGTTGTTGCCATGGTGCAACCGACTCCAATTGTCGTCACAGTCGGGCACTTTCCCGGACATCATGTATTTGGAATCAGATGCGGCTTCAAGGAGTGAGTTCGGCCTCTAAGAGAGAGAGGGACTTCTTTGTACTCCTTAATTGTAACACTCAATCTTATTGTATAAGAGAGCGTTTTGTATCACTTTCATATGCTTGAATATCAATAAAAGTGACACTTTTCTTTTTGCCTCTTTCTGTTGTCTTGAATGTTTTGTTTTAGAAGCAAAAGAATAATTTTGGTGGACCCGCCACTTTATAAAAGAAAGTGACAGGGGGAATGCGTACTCCCAGAGAAGGTGAACTTTTGTCAAGTGTCTGGGATTGACTTGATTCAAGGTCAGCTGGGGAATTTGATAAAACATTGTCAGCGGTGTAATGTTAACCTAACAATGTCTTTAGGTGGACCTGTTATTCTGTTGAAGAGAATAACAAGTGAAACTAGACCCGCGAGGAATCTAGTGAAGCTTTTACCGTTAGAGGTGTGATATTAACTTAACGGGTTTAGAGATAGTCTTGTCAGAAGTGTGGTGTTAACTCGACAAGGATGTGAGTCAGAGGTGTGATATTAACTTAACTCAGAATGTCACTGTCATAGGTGTAATGTTTAACGTAACAGTGAGGTAATGCTAAAGGTGTGATGTTGAACTTAGCATTGGTCATCTCGACTTAGACGAGGAAGTCGAGGAACGGTCATGGCCATAGGTGTATTGTTGAACTTAGCGATGACTCGGATGCTAGAGGTGTAGTGTTAACTTGGCATCATTCATCTCGGCTTGAACAAGGAAGTCGAGGAAAGGTCATGGCCATAGGTGTATTGTTGAACTTAGCGATGACTCAGATGCTAGAGGTGTATTGTTAACTTGGCATCATGCATTTCAGCTTCGATATGGAAGACTGAAGAAAAGTGACTGTCAGAGGTGTAATATTAAACCTGGCAGAAACTTGAAGTGCTGCTTAGAGGTATAATGTTAACTTAAACAGCGGTTTTGTCAGAGGTGTGATATTAACTTGACAAGAATTGGCTTGAGCCGAAAACGGTTTGAGGACCTGTCATTCTATGGATGAGAATTGACAAGTGAGATTTGAAGTGCCAGAGGTGTAGTGTTAACTTGGCAAAATGTAGAGTTGACAAGCAAGATTTGTACTCTACAAGGGGTATCTCATTACCAGAGGTATGGTGTTAACTTGGCAATGATTGTTTTTTTTTTTGTGGTCTTACCATTCTGTGGATGAGAATTGGTAAGGGATTTTGGAGGAAAGAGTGGAATCAAGTCCACTTAGGATTTTTAGCAAACCCTCAGCTATCAACGGGTTTGAGGTGCCTTTACCACTACCGTTTGAGTTGGGCTAGCCATGCTATTCCCCTCAGCATGATGAGTTGTCGAGGACTTATGTTGGGCTTAAAAGCCAACATTTTCCTCTATCCTTAGCCGTCGGAGGCGCCGGATCAAATGGGAACGTGTCCCTTAGGATTTTTAGCAAATCCTCAGCTGTCAACGGGTTTGACATGCCTTTACCAACTACCGTTTGAGCTGGGCTAGTCATGCTATTCCCCTCAGCATGATGAGTTGTCGAGGATTTATGTCGGGCTTAAAGGCCAACATTTTCCTCTATCCTTAGCCGTCGGAGGCGCCGGATCAAATGGGAACGTGTCCCTTAGGATTTTTAGCAAATCCTCAGCTGTCAACGGGTTTGACATGCCTTTACCAACTACCGTTTGAGCTGGGCTAGTCATGCTATTCCCCTCAGCATGATGAGTTGTCGAGGATTTATGTCGGGCTTAAAGGCCGACATTTTCCTCTATCCTTAGCCGTCGAGGGCGTCGGATGTTTGATCAGAGGTGTACTTTTAACTTGATCGGAGGAAGAGTACTATTAAGGATAGTACTTCTTCAAGAATTTGCCATTGATCGGCATCATGAGTGTATCGCTATTTGAAGTTATGAGGCGATATGACCCATTTGAGTAGACTGACTCTACTACAAATGGTCCTTCCCATTTGGGTTGAAATTTTCCTTTTGTCTTGTGCGTCATGACCATGGGTCTTCGGACGGCTAAGACAAGGTCGCCTTTCTTGAAAGTTCGCGCTTTGACTTTCTTGTTGAAGGCTCTGGTGATTCGAGCTTGATAGAGCTCGATTTGCTGTTGGGCCTGCAAACGCTTGTCGTCTAAGGCTTCCAACTCCTGGAGTCGCTGCTGATGCTTCTCCTCAGTTGTCATCTCCGCTGTCAAGGCGACGCGTAGAGATGGAATTTGGATTTCCAGTGGAAGGACGGCTTCGCATCCGTATACCAAGGAAAATGGCGTGGCTTTAGTTGGGGTTCGCACCGTTGTGCGGTAGGCCCATAAGCATTCACCCAGCTTGTCGTCCCAGTCCCGTTGACTTTTCGAGACAAATTTCTTGAGAAGCTTGCCAATAGTCTTGTTGAAGGCTTCTGCAAGACCGTTAGCAGCAGGATAGTATGCCGTTGAGGACACACTCTGGATTCTGAACTTCGCGCAGAATCTCTGGAAAGCCTGGCTGATGAACTGGGGTCCATTGTCAGGGGTGATACGCCGAGGCACACCGAAGCGGTAAATAACGTGATGTTTCACGAACTTGATCACGTTAGAAGATTTTACCTCTTTCAAAGGGATAGCTTCGGCCCACTTTGAGAAGTAATCGGTTATCGCTAGAATGAACCGATGTCCTTTCGATGATGGTGGGCTGATAGGGCCAACCACGTCCATCCCCCACATTTCAAACGGCCAGGTAGAGGTCGTAGAGTGGAGGTACCCTGGTGCTTGATGGATGAAATCGCCGTGTATTTGACAGGCGTGACATCTCTTAGCATAAGCGACAGCATCGGCGATCATTTTTGGCCAATAATAACCCAACCTTTGGAGTCGATGTGCCAATTTTGGGCCAGGTTAATGAGCTCCACAAGTACCATCGTGGGCTTCTTTCAATACTCCTTGGGCTTCTTTTGATGAGAGGCATCGGAGCAGGATCCCGTCATGCGATCGACGATACAATGTTCGCGAAATCGCATTATAGTAGAATTTGGGGGCTTTCCTTCGGATGGCAGCCGCCTCCCTGGCGTCTTCAGGCAAGATGTCGTATAAGACAAAATCAATGTAGGGGAATCGCCAGTCTCTAGGCTCTAGACCGGTTGACACTTCAAGTGTTTCCTTGTCGTGATGATCTCCCGTTGACCCTGGGCAGTCTCCGAGTGAAATTTTTGGACAGTACAGGTCGTGGCTATAGACGAATACTTTCTCCATTGCTCCAGCTGGAAGGGCTAAGGAGGCAGCAAGGGATGCAAGTGCATCTGCATGCGCATTTTGCCTGCGTGGTACATGGTCGATGTAGAAGTTTGAAAACCTCTCGGCCATGTGGATTGTCGCATTGTAATAGGGTACTAGATCTTCATGTCTGACCTCATACTCTCCGCGAACTTGGCTGACGATGAGTTTAGAATCACCGTACGCTTCGAGATTTTTAATGCCAATCTCATCGGCGAATTGCATCCCAATCAAAAGAGCGTTGTATTCCGCCACATTGTTGGAGCAGGGCTCGGTTAACGAGATAGCTCGGGGAATCACATAATTTTGTGGGGAGACGAGTACTACTCCCACCCCCGCTACTGAGTGTCCCTTTGGGCTTGTTCTTGATGCTCCATCGAAGAAAAGTTGCCACACTTGCCCTTCGAACAAGGTCTGAGTCAGGCAGACTTCGGCGACCTCGTCTGGGAGATCCTCATAGAGTTTGGCTGCCCTTGGATCTGGGTGCTCAGCTAGGAAGTCCGCTACCGCTTGTCCTTTAATGGCCTTCTGGGGTAAAAAGTGCATCTCATATTGGGATAACAATATAGCCCATTTTGCCAGCCGGCCATTCAACGAGAAAGGCTTTGTCATGAGTAACCTCAGAGGGTTGACTTTTGATATGACATTTATAGTTTGGCCTACTAGATAGTGTCGCATTTTCTGAATAGCGAACACCAGCGCCAAACATTCCTTCTCGATCGGGTTGTACCGATGTTCGGCTCCGATCATTGTTCTACTTAGGTAGTAGATTGCTTGTTCTCGTCCTTGTTCATCATTCTGAGCTAGTAGAGCTCCCAGGGAATGATCCATTGCTCGAACATATACCAAGAAAGGCTTTCCGGACACCGGAGCTGCAAGAACTGGTGGTTGGGTGAGGTAGTGTTTAATCTCCTCAAATGCTTTTTGACAAGCGTCGTCCCAAATGAATGAAACACCCTTTTTCATCAGCTTGGCGAAGGGTTGGCATCTCCCGGAAAGGTTTGATATGAACCTGCGGATGTATGCCAATCGTCCTTGTAATCCCCTGAGCTCCTTGAGGCTTCTGGGGGGTTGCATCTCTTGGATAGCGCGGACTTTCTCCGGATCCAAATGGATTCCTGTGGAAGTCACAACAAATCCTAGGAATTTGCCACTGGCTACCCCCAGGAAGGACTTGGTGGGGTTCATCTTCAATTGATGAGCCCGCATGATGTCGAAGACCACCTTCAAGTCTGCTATGTGATCACCTTTAGTGCGACTTTTCACCGCGATGTCATCGACATAACATTCCACCGTTTTGCGTATCTGCTGATGGAAAATGACGTTCATGGCCCTTTGGTATGTTGCCCCTGCATTTTTCAGTCCAAAAGGCATGACAGTATAGCAATATACCCCTAGAGGAGTCCTGAAGGAGGTATGCTTTTCGTCATCGGGATACATCTTGATTTGATTGTATCCTGAGAACCCGTCCATAAAGGACATTCGCTCGAATCCACAAGTATTGTCAATCATGACATCTGTGATTGGCAATGGGAATTCGTCTTTGGGGCAGGCCTCGTTTAGATCACGGAAGTCGATGCAGATCCGGATCTTCCCATTCTTCTTGGTGACGGGGACGATGTTGGCTACCCAGTCGGGATGCTGTTCCTCCCTGATGAAGCCAGAATCAATAAGCTTTCTGACTTCTGATTGAATTGCCTCCATTATCTCTGGACGGAACCGTCGCTGCTGTTGTTTAACAGGCTTCATGTCCGGATTGATGTTGAGGCGATGCATAGCCACTTGAGGATCAAGTCCGGGCATGTCCTCATAATTCCAGGCGAAGACGTCTATATACTCTTGTACAAGAGATATTAGATCCTCCTTTTCCGAAGGTGACAAGCCGTCACTTATGAAAATGGGCTTGGGTTGGCCTCATCTCCTAGGTTGATTTGAACAACCTTATCTTCTGTGGGTGGCTCACGCTGTTCAAAGCGGATATCCCAAAGAGCATTCAAATATTTGATCCAAGGATCTGTATCAGGTTGGATCATTTCTTCATCTTCATCTTCCAGATGGCCTGTTGAAACCATGTTTACTGAAAGCCCTTTGAAGATGTTGCCGACACTGACATCTGACTCCCACGATGACGTGTCTGAAGAGCAATCGTGACCTAACGACTCTCGAGAATCAGAGGCTGATGGGACTGGAGTTGATACATAGCCCAACCCCCGGCGCGTCTGATGATAATAATCAGGTGCTTTCCCTTTCGGCACAAAGGACCGGAGCAGCGTTCTCCTTCCTTTACCGAAGTTTAATCCGGGCCTGTTGGTTAGGTCATATCCCATGCGTTTCATCATTCTGAGCGCTTTCGGTTCTTAATGATCGAACTGAGGGGATTCATCCTCGCCTTCCGATTCTTCGTGAGGCATCGGTTCAGACGAGATTCGCCCAAAAGTATTGGTCTTTGGCCTTTTCGTCTGGCTGGAACCATAAATATAGATTCTTGCGCATTACCATTATCTTGGTATGTCCCGAAAGATGATTTCACCGTACATGCAAAGATGTCAAAGCATCCATTGCCGACCAGAGGTCATCGTCCACGTCGGTAGTAGTATCCGACGGTATTGAATCGGAAACATACACAGGAAAATACGCAAAATCTAAATCTTCATTAATGTACCAACCACCCGCATCGTCGGTGGTGTTGTCAATATCGAGCTTATTAGTGCTCTTTACAAGGGGTTCCAACTCCCACAGGCACTCTTCTTTCTCAGGCTCAATGTCAGCCTCATTACCAGAGTCTAGCTCCTCTGGTTGCGGGGTTTCATTAGTCTCCTCAGGATCCTGATATAGGAGGGAGTCCGTGAAATAATTTTCAACCCCTTTAAACGGATGCCTTTCGGCAATCAACGTTTGAACTTGTCCACTCTCGTCAATGTATTTCATGACTTGGTGGAGAGTGGAGGGAACGATGGAATTACGGTGAATCCATGGTCGTCCCAGCAACAGGTTGTAGGAAGTGTCAGCGTCAATGACGTAGCATGTCACTTCCGACTTGAGGCTCCCGATCTGGCATTTGAGCTTGATCTTCCCCATCGGACGGGAGCTATTGGCATTAAACCCGTAAATAGTTGTCTGGGTAGGGCTCAGACGATGGGTAGGAATGCCCAGAAATTGCATGACTCGGCGAGGTATGATACTCAGCGCGGACCCTGGGTCTACCTGGATGCGATTTACCTCGGACGACCCGATATATCCTGTGAAGTATAGGGGTCGGTCATGCTTCCCTTTAACCTGCATGTCATCTGTTGTGAAGGTGATGCAGGGAGCATTTGGGGAGGCGTGGAGGCAATCCTCTACATCTTCCTCCCTTGGCACGCGGGTCATGAAGACCTCAGCATTTGCCAAAGCTTCTTGTAGAGCCTCTCTGGTTGACTTTGATAGCCTCAGGAGTTCATACAAGGTGATGCGTGCCGGGATGTTGGCTAGTTGAGCCAAGACATCGAAGCGGTAAGGTGTCGAGGATCCTTCCGCTGCACCTTTTGAAAGAACCCGAGAAAACCGGGTTTCTTTCTGTTTCTCCACAGGTGGTTTTGTGGAGGGCTTGGCTGGTTCTACGGCTGGTTGCGGAGAAGCCGCTGCCGTCTCGCCGTACTGCTTCAAGTATGCCTGTCCTGAACGGGTCCCCGCCATCGGTTGGCTGGGCTCTGCGACCAGGACTATTGTTTCCTCTTCTGAGTCAGTCAACGAGGGAACATCAGTATCCGCTTCTCGAGAGGAAGCGCAGATCACATGGCACGATGAAGCTTTTGCCTTGCCTTTGGACTTTCTGTTGGTCACAGTAGTCCATTGTTGTTCATCGACGAGGTCAGGGTGGACCCACATGGTTTCCCCCTGAGGTGTAGGGACGGCTACCAAGCCCTTCTCCTGTTGCTGGTGAGGGTCTATGTTGATCACTCTTAATTCTCCCCTTGGAATAGGAGTTACCCCTGCAGGTGTAGGAGGTTGTCTCCCGAACTGGAGAACTGACGTTACGTTGGCCGTGACCTTCTTCTGCTCTGGTCGGAGCTTTAACACCTCCGCGTCAATCAGAGCCTGAAGGATGTCCTTGAAGACGTAGCAGCTTTTGGTAGGATGTCCCAACATTCTGTGGTACATACAGTAGTTGGGATTGTCGGTCTTGCCGACTTTCTCTGGGCGTCTAACTTCAGGGAGTTTCAGCCGATTGCTCTTGTTGAGTAGCTTGAAGAGCGAATCGACATGTTCCTCCTTGAAGGAATACTGCTTGTTGGGGCGTGGCTGGCTTGAAGAGCCACTTGCCCTGCCTGTTTGAGGTTTGGCGGGGGATTTGGTCTCCGTCGCCAAGTTATCCTTCCGCTTTGTTTGGAGGGATGTGTCCTGCGCACGCCTTGTTGACCTCTCTGGCCTGGGCCTGCCTTCTTCTGCCCTGACGCGGGCAACAATCTCCTCAGCCTGTTCACCTTGTTGGACTAATTGTTTCCAGGTGCGGCTTTCAGCAACTCCTATTTGAGCAAGGAGTGAGGTTTGGAGATTATGACGACATGTTTCCACCAGGGTGGCCTGGGTTATGCCGCTTGGACATCGGAGTGCCACGTTCCGAAATCTTTCTACGAAAGACTTGACGGACTCTCCCTTTCGCTGTTTGGTTGCTAAAAGGGTGGGCATTGTCACTTCCGAGTCATCTTCGAAGAAGCGTGTCAGAAACAGCTTCTCCAAGTCGCTCCAGTTCTTGATTGAACCTTCTGGGAGCTTCATGAACCATTCAAAGGCCAACCCTTTCAGGGTGCCTATGAACAGTCGCGTCAGTATAGCGTCGTTATCTACTACATTCCCGGTCTGGGATTTGAAGTAGTAGATGTGCTGGTTGGGTGACCCCTTCCCGTCAAATGCTTGGAGAGTTGGAGCCTTAAACTTAGGAGGGTACGGGACTAAGTCCCACTCGGCCGGATAGGGCCGGACTACTCCAGCCTCTTGGAGATCTTTACGACTGGCAAGGGCATTGAGTCGTTGCTCCAGCAGGCTCATTCTTTTAGCATGAGCCTTTTCCGGGTCTGGGTCGCTTCTTGCCTGCGACGAGGGCTTGGACACATCCGAGGTAGATCGTCGTGTCCCGTCGGAAGGTTCGGAGGGTGGGCTTTCTCCCTTTCTCCCTTTCCCCTTCGGCCGTCTAGGAGGAGATCTCGCTCTTTCTTCAAGCAATTTCTCAAGCATATGCTTGAGGGAGTCAATGGATCTCTGTTGAGAGGCGATTATATCCATCTGGCGCTTCTGCGTCTGTTCTAAACGCCTGGCCGTCTCCTCAGGAGTGTCTGCCATGTAGGCGGAAGCCTCCTTCTCGACGGAAGAGTTTGAAGCCTGCGACTCCACTACAGCGGAGTGAGAATCACCCATTCTAATGCCGCGGGCTAAGGCATTATAGTCAATTGGGGGAATGGCCCCCGTCCGGGTGCGAGTGTGTTGATACACCCCTTCCGGCTCAGAGTCAGATTCCTCTGAGTTGACCATTAGTTGTTTTCCCTTGCTTCTGCTAGTCATGTTTGCAGTAAGCTCCGGGTATTCAACATCTGAAAAGGTTCTCCTTCTGTGGGAGCGTCTTCTTTTGGCTGACGGGGGAATCAGGGTCAACTGTCTGATTAAGGACTGCTGGTGCATGCCTGATCCATAATGGCATCCAGAGAGCATATAGATGAGCTGTTGACAGCAGCATGACGAAGTGGCTTGATTGGCACTTCTTTTCCTTGTCAAATAATCCCTCAAATCCGTGGGAGGGGGATTAAAGAGACTGGTCTCGCAACGTCGAAGACGGGAGACAGTCATGTGCTGTTCAGCCTGGACGCAGACTTCAGGGACGCGGCTCTCATGACGCGGCTGTATGACGCGCACGCGAGTCTCGCGTTGCTGCCTGATGCGTTTGGGCAGAGTTGCTTGAGAGAGAGCGGGCTGCTGGGCCCCACGCCTACGAGTGCGTACTTCCTGCGTTTGAAAAAACGCGGAGGTTTCACCCTGGCGTTTGATGAGTTGGTCCTCAGAGGACTCAACTTGAGGAGTCTCGCGTTTGGGTCGCCAAACGCGGATCTCACGCACTGGACGAGGTGCGGGCAAGGCATCAGATTGTACGCCGCGTCCACCCCCAGTCAGACAACCAACGGTTCCGACTTGGAGTTAACGCGCGCGTCTCCTCTGTCGACGCTCAGCATTCCGGTTGCGTCGTGGAGGAGGGGAGAAACCAACAACCTCCTGGTTTACAGAACCAAGAGTGTTCACCACGCGGGTCTCCTGAGAGACGTTGACGCGGGTATTCTGCGCGACGCAGTTGATCGCAGCAGCAGTGGTGCCTGGGACCACGCGGGCCTTCTGGGAGGCGTTGGCGCGTGTGTTCTGTGCGACGCGGTTGATCGCAACAGCAGTGCCTGAGGTCACGCGGGCCTTCTGGGAGGCGTTGGCGCATGAACTTGTCTTGGCACAGTGGGCATCGGCACCCGGCAGAGCCTCAGATTGGGCTTTGGGTAACTTTTCAGTTGAGACCCTGCGGCAGACGCGGGTCTTTGGGCTCTTGGAGCCAGAAGAGAGGAACTCTTCATACTTCGCCTGGTCGAACTCGACAACGAGCGTTTCGACCATCTTCCCCTTACGGAGAACATCATCCTGCGCCACAGCTTGTTCATCAGTGACAAACAGATTCCCCAGCGGAGTCGCCATCTCTTGTAGGTGCCCGGAAGGAGATTTAGGTGAGAAAGATCGGGGTGTAAAATATTTCCTTGAATCAGTTGAAACAATTACAACCAGACTTCCCTTTCTTTCCGGTTACAAGGGAGGGAGGATGTTGAATCTTGAATCCCCCCTTTGTTTAATGCTGGGTTCTTCGTGTGGCGGTGGAGAGTGAATCTTGTTCTCCGTTGACCGGATGACTGTTTGGACCGTCGGGGATCTTCTCTTCGGTCGGTAGAGAGAGTAACTCGGCTCTGTCTACCAAAACTCTAGAAGAGGAGCTAGGCAAAGAGCAGCTAGTACGCAGTAAGCTTGCTGAAGAGTCTTCTCTCCTTCTCTGTTGACGATGCCTTCGTCCGGTGATCGTGCGTGTCTCTCTCTACGCGTGTTGGATGCGTATGCCTGTATGTAGGTACGTCTCTCCCTGTGTGTCTGTCTCTGTTGATGCCAACAGGGCTATTTATAGAGGTCCCTGGGGATGAACGTGCCCCCTGAAAACGCTCCACAATGAGGGGCCACTTCCCGCTACATGTGCGGTGACTGGCCCCTTATTTCGGGTAGTTGCAACCGAGACGCAGGCGTCGAGCCAACGCGTCCTGATGCTGAGACGCGGGTGTCGAGTCAACGCGCCTTGATCCTGAGACGCGGGCGTTGAGCCAGCGCGTCTTGATTCTGAGACGCGGGCGTTGAGCCAGCGCGTCCTGATGCTGAGACGCGGGTGTCGAGCCAACGCGTCCTGATGCTGAGACGTGGGTGTCGAGCCAACGCGTCCTGATGCTGAGACGCGGGCGTCGAGCCAACGCGTCCTGATGCTGAGACGCGGGCGTCGAGCCAACGCGTCCTGATGCTGAGACGCGGGTGTCGAGCCAACGCGTCCTGATGCTGAGACGCGGGTGTCGAGCCAACGCGTCTTGAGCTTGGATCTCTGCTTTTAAAGGCTTGTCTGTTTTTTTTTTTTTTTTTTTTTTTTTTTTTTTTAGACAGCCTACAGTATGTTTGAATATATGTTTGAATGCTATCTTATTAGAACTTGTGATATACTTATATAGCTTTCAAGATACACTCATGATTTTATGTAAAATTAGATTCATATCGTTTGTGTACTCAATTCTTTTTAGATATATGTCTGTCCTAATTTTCAAATCATTTTTTTTTGAAAATACCACCCTTAGTGGGTGGGAGGTTGGTTGCGTGATCATGTCGTCTATACTTCAATGACTATTTCTTTGACATATGTATGTTGGTTGGTGTTTTAAATGAGTTGTATACTCATTCTTGTTATTTTTATATGTATGCCTCATTATTTCAAATGGTATTAAATTTCTAATGGTATCATTATATATATATATATATATATATATATATATATATATATATATATATATATATGATTGATTGTGCATGTTTTAACATGTTCATTCATGTTTCTATAGCACAGTTGATTTCATGCTAAGTTATATTCATTTTAAATTGGTATTATAAATTGGTATTTATTTTATTTGGTATCTTGGTTTGGTATCACTTCTAGTGATATCACTTTTCAAAACTTATACATTTGTTTTGTTATTTCAAAAATGGGGAGAAACTTTCTTGATTTAATTTTAATTAGGTATCTTATCCCTATTTTTAGAAAAATATTTTAATAGCTCATATTTTTAATTGGTATATATTTAAAACTTTAATTGGTATCAAAATTATTTTTACAAATTTGTATCTGTGTTGGTTTCAAAATTATTTTCAATTTTCAATCGATATGTGATTGTTTAAATTGGTATTCTTTGTTTGATTGTTCTATACATAAGCTCTATATATTTTGTTTTTGATATGTTTGCCTATATGCAAGGGGAGTAAACTTAACATTGTAAAACACTAGAGGGGGGGGGGTGAATAGGTGTAAGTGCTAATCTAAGAAACTTAATGCAAACTAAGTGCGCTAAATGCGGAAGCTAATGCAAATTATGCACAAACTAATACAATACAACAAGTGTAGCTGAATTCCCCTTGCGAGGCTCTGGACTAACTCCCCCTGATTCCCCTTGAAATGGGTTGAGGTGCTATGTGAAGCTCTTGTTGGATGAGTATAAGTTAGGCACACACACACAAGCAATCCAAGCAATATGAAATACACACAATCAAGCCAAGCATATAAGAATGAATTGCAATAAAAAAGATGCAAGGCAACACAAGCAATGTATAAGATATGAATGAATCAATGCTCAACACAAGCAAGTATGATATGATGATGAGTATGATGCTTTTGCACAATAATAAGAGAGAGAGTTAGAGAGACAATGGATCAAAACGCAAACACCAAGATTTGTTTCGAGGTTCGAGCACCTTGCTCTACATCCCGCCTACAACACTGTGTAGGATTTCCACTATCTCAACTCCCACCGAGGGAACCTCTACCGAAGAGATTTCCTTACAACACTAGGAGTACCAAACTCCTCTCTCAAACAACAACCTCCTCACAACCGAGGGGTTAGGGCCGTAGCCAATACAACAACTAATCCACATACCTCTACCGAAAAGGCTCACAACCAAACTCCACCTCTACCGAAGAGGCTCACACCCAATACCATTCCGATCACCTCTACGACGAAGAGAGGATACAACAAATGAAGGAGGGTTTACAACAAGTGGTTCAAAAATCACAAACTCTCTTTTTCTTTCTTTTCCACAAAACAAAGATCCTAATAGTTTAGGATAGAAGATAGCTCAAGTGTGGAAGCTAGGTGTTTTGGAAACAAGCAACAAAGAAAAATCTTTGGAAAATACTTGCAATATGATAGAATTGAAGATCTAAGTAAAATTCCCAAAAACCTATTTCTTTGATTTTCCAAAAACCCAAAACAATAAAGATGAGAAGTTTTTGCACTAAAACTCTTTTGAAAACTCTTTTAAACTTCAGAAAACTAGTATTTTTTCTCTTAGAAAACTTAGCCAAAATCCCCAAAGAGATGGGGTTTATATAGCCCCTATACAAAACTAGCCGTTAGGCTGATGTGGCAGCCTGACAGGCCACCGGTCGACCGGTCCGGTCGACCGCCAACGGTCAGAAATATGACCGTTGGGCACACAGCGGTCGACCGAAAACAAAACAGAGAGTAAAGCTCTCTTCTGCTGTCGACCGCGTCCGGTCGACCCAGAAAAGCAGAGAGCAGATATACTGCTCCGGTCTGACCGGTCCGTCGACCATTCCCTGTGCCAGAAACGTGCACAGGTTGTGCACGTCGGTCGGTCGACTGGCCCGGTCGACCGACTTCTAACCTAGTCGACTGGTCAGAGACCAAGTCGACTTGGTTGAAGCCTGGAACAGCAAATCTGGTAAAAAACTTATTT